>JAJOOO010022151.1:0-25195 GCA_029582685.1 Solanum piurae
TTTTCATTTTAATTATGATTTAGCTTCCGCATCAGTTTATTATCTTTAGTATGCTCATGATCATGCCAGCAGGGTTAGCTTGGGATCACTTGTGGTCCTAGGTCCCGTGTCCGCGTCTCGGGGGTAGTCTCGGGGCGTGACAATAATCACAATAAACATTGAAAATCCTTAGGTTTGAACAGTTTATGAGAATCTGAAGAACTAACTGAATTCTAGGGACCTAATTGGTTAAATGAACCCACTAGTGAAATCCCACATACCTGGTGATGAAATTTATAGAGAAATCCTTTGGATTTTGGGCTGAACTTTGTAGAACACTTCTTCTTGTTCCTAAGAGAACTGGTCACCCGTTTCTCTTCTTTTCACTCTAAGTTGGGTGATTTTTGGAGAATGAGGGTTTTAGGTAAGTTAGGACTAGATTATTAGGCTTCGACCGAGTAAAACGACATAGTTAGGCATCAAACGATGTAGTTTAAGTGCCCAAACCATAGGGGGAAAGACCAAAACAACCCTAACTTAAAATTGACGAAGCGTCATCCACGGTGAGACTGACGGGCCATCATTTGAACCAATGCCCA
The DNA here is from genome assembly GCA_029582685.1 of Solanum piurae. Classification (NCBI taxonomy): domain Eukaryota; kingdom Viridiplantae; phylum Streptophyta; class Magnoliopsida; order Solanales; family Solanaceae; genus Solanum; species Solanum piurae. The sequence continues at coordinate 579 of JAJOOO010022151.1, forward strand.
TCAACTAGGTCATGGTTTGTGGCCCTGCCTAATAGGACTCTACTAAAACGAGTGTAACTTTTTACTCCGGGCTTGGATTTTAGCAAACTCGGTGGCATTGCAAATAGGACTCAATTATCTTTAATTTGATAAGTCATGGGCCACCTAATTCATTTTGTGCTAAAATATATGACCATTTGAAGTTGACCCAAAAGCCCTTTATTTCCAAATAACTATCGTCCCTCACCAACAACCAAACCTACAATCTGTAGGTCCAACCACGGACTGTAAAGGTCCGTCGTAGGTGGAATCAGACACCTCTAAATTGTGGACCCCAATCACGGGACCTACCTACGGACCATGGGTCCATCAACGGACCATGGACCACGGTCGTAGGTCTCATCTTTCGATCCTGAAATTTCTCTAAGTTTGGGACTCACCTACGAGACCTACTTACGACTCGTGCATTGAATGACGAATCGTCCTGGTGAACCGTATAAAAGTACTGGGACCTGACATTTTGGAGAACTGGGACTGGCAAACCACGGGCCCACCTACGGACTGTGTGTCAGACCACAGACCGTCAATGGCTTCCGTTGGTTCTGCCACCAGAACCTGGAAAGCTGAATTTTTTCTATTTTCTCAACTCTGAGAATTCATACATAAAAAAGAGAGTGATACCAAAAATATTTGCAAACGTAGTTGATGAAAATTCTTCTAGATATGAAAATTTTGAGAAATATGAATATTCTGAGAATTCATACATTGTAATAACCAAAAAGAAAGAGAATGATCAACCGACCAAAAATATTTGCAAACGTAGTTGATGAAAATGATTTTTGATATGCAAATTTTGAGAAATTTGTTTATTAGTTGCAGAGATTATTAATGTGTTTGAGCCTAAAACCTATAAAGAAGTTATTTCTAGTTCAAAAGCAGATCATTGGGTTGGTGCTATGGGTGAATAGATCGGGTGAAATATCCTTAAGGATAATGTCTTTAATTTGACACACTTGATCGAGCTATGAGAATTATCTACAAGTATTCATTGAGGTTTTCTCAATCATCATTTCAGCAATTTTGGGGTTTTCCTAAATTTACTTGAACCTTCAGGTTTGGCCCACCATCAGCCACATAATTAATAAGCTTGCATGTGTGGTGGGTCTAATACCCACTAGTGATGTTATTTACTTTGCAATTAAGTATGTATAGCTTAGAATGATCTTTTTAATGACTAAGGCGTGCTTCCTCGTATAGCAAGCATCTTTCTTGTATGTATATTATCGACGTAGAATTTGCTTATGTCATATCCTACCATAATCTCCCACATGATTGCAAAACAACAAGTCTTCAAATGGAAAAATACAAAGAAATAATAGTTCATCCATAATCTCAACATTACATTAAGGAAGAGCCCTATAAAAAATCACAAGTTCAAGAATGAAAGGAAGGTCAAATCCATTGAAATCGTTTCAAACATTCCATAGAATAAAATCCTTAAGTAACGCAGCTTGACCATGAGGTGCCACGATGACTTTTACCCTTGGTGATGCTTTTAAGGACATCATAAGTTCTTCATACAAATCCAATACCTCTGTTGTATCAATATCATCAGAAGGTTCAACAATCATCCTTGAAAGTGACGGGGAATATGACAATATTTGCTTTAAGAAAATGAGTTCAAATTGTGTCCCCTCAAACTTTCTTAGTTCCACAAATTCAAGCTTCTCAAATTGTTGGTCAACACAGTTTGGATCTTCCATATAATGTGTATGTAATACTTCGCAAGTTGAAATAACTAGGAAGAAGCTAATAATTGGAAATAGTCATTTTTGGAAAGAACGAAAATCTGAGAATTTGTTTAAGTTAGGAAAAGTTGAATTTTGATCAACTTCAAGCGGCCATAACTCCTAGCTCAGGATGAGTTAGGTGTAGTTCCAGATATGGTTGGAAATCTCTTGGAATTATCTTTCCAACGCCCTCAAGTTTACGCGATTCTGAGTTCGTATGGGTAAGTTATGCCCTTTGGAAGTTGGGTTGTTGGATTAAGGAAAGTCTAATCCGGATTTTTGAAGGGTAGATTTGTCTTTTCCTTACCCAATTAATTTAATTCGTTTTAGTGAATTAATTAAGGGTCAAATCAGAAGGATATCAGTTAAGTCAATTGGAAAATACGCTAGGGCTTGGACAACAGAGAAAAGAAGAAAGGAGAAGAGGAACAACAAGAATTCGCCAAGAACGATCAATTTTGGTTGTGGATTCGCCAAGGAATTAGTCTTACAAGGTATGTGAGTCTCTCATAGCGTTGGGTTCGTTCACCCACGCGCCAAGCATGTTTAGTACAGTGAATTTATTCCTAAAAGAGTTTGAAAGTTGATGTTCTTTACACGTATTCTTAAATTTGAATGTTGTTCTTGAATTGGGATGAATTGAGAGGTTTCTGAGATTTTTGAGTCAAATTATAGAGTTGTTTTGAATTAGGTTCTTAGGTACATATGCTGGGCATTGGAATCTAAAATGAATTTGAGCAAAATATTCGAGGTTAGGCGAATTGGGGCTGTAAAACGGAGAAGGAAAAAGTCTAGCGTGATTTGGCACACAAGTCCGCGTCGCGGACTTGCTCCCCCAGTGACCAAAAAGTTTCTCCGCATCGCGGTTAAGACGCGGACTCCTCTGTCTCAAAATTTAATTTCACGAGTAATTATTTAAAATACCTCCGCGTCGCGGACTTGTTCCAAGACGGTGATTTCGTGACTTTTCTCATGTTTAACTATATAAAATCATTCCTAAACATCAGGAGACTTTTCCTATTACAAATCAAAATCCTTCAATCCATAATTCCATTCAAGGACCAGTTAAGAGTCAAGTCAAGATCAGTTAAGATTAAAGTCAAGAGAAGTCAAGAGTCAAGTAAGAGAAGTTCATTTCAAGTTTTCACAAGTCTTTTACAAACGTTTAACTTTGTTTTAAGACTTAATTTTTGAAGTTGAGTAAAGAGTAAGAGCAAAGTTCATTTTCTTTAAAATGATATATGAGAAATAAGTATTCCCAAGAGTAAATGCTTTCACATTTAAGCTGAGAGGAAACTGAGATTTCCAAAAGAGTTTTGAACAACAAAAGGGAACTTTGATTCCAAGAGAGCTTTTAAGCTAAGTTTGAGTAATTATCTCAAACCAGAGAAGAAGTTGTTTTAAAAACATATCAGCTAAGTATATTTTGGGAGTAGTATTGAGCACCGATATGGGGACGCGAGTTCATATTAACTCAAGCCCCCATAAACCATGTAGCCATCATGGGAAGAAAAAGGGTCATACTTTTTAGATAATTCCTTAGTGCTTTTCAACATAGACTAGTGTATCCACTTAGTAGTTCAGGTTCTATACCGATGGCAAGGTATAGGACGGTCCTTGGAAATGTGAGGTAAAACGTTGTACCATCACTTAGGCCCATAGTGATGGTTGTCGGTTAGAGAATCTCCCACAAAAGTTATATTACTTTTTATATGAGTAAAGTTAAGTTTGTTATTGTTTTATCTTTAAACGAACTAAGATTGTTTTCAGTTATTTTATAAGTTCTATATATATATCGTATATGTTTTATTGCTTTATATTGAGTTGAGTTATTCATGAGTTGAGAAGAGTCAAGGTAATTGTTTCTTCCATAATCTCTTTCAAGCCTATGTATGTTAACATTCCAACTCGTACATTCAATGTACTGATGCCAGTTGGCCTACATCGTATTATGATGTAGACGCAGGTAACCAGGATCAGCATACAGCGCCTTGTTGATCCATCTTGAGCATTCAGAGTCTGTTGGTGAGCCTCCTTGCATTCCGGAGGACTCTTTTATTCGCTTTCTAGTTTAGTTCATTAGGATGTTGTGGGGTTTGTCCCAACATCCATCTCAGTTGTTTAGAGACTTCATAGACAGTTAGTGGTTTAGTAGTCTTTACATTATCATTCTTATGTTAAAAACTTGGGTTGCCATTTTTGGCCAAGTTAAATGTTTGATTCTTTTAAGATTCTAAGTTATATTATTTAGTTGTTTGAGTAAGATCATTTGGTCATTGTAAAAATGCTAGAGTCTTCTGCTGAGTTAAGTAAGCCAGGCCAAGGGTTCGCTTGGGGCCAGCACTGGTTCTCGAGTGTCAGTCCCGCCTAGGGTGTAGACTCGGGGCATGACAGTGTAACTTCACTTATGTTTCTTTCTCTCAAGGTATTGGAATCCTGTAGAAGTTCAAACAAAAAAGAAGGGTAGTAACTTTTACAAGTTGTAACAAGTAAAACTGCCTTACATTAAGGATTACAAATTCCATTACTATAAAATATTACTTGTAGATATTTTTTAATTTGTATAACGTGATATTGATAGAGCATAAAGTTCATTACATTGTCGGTACATGTATAGGTTAAACTCTAAAACTGTGAAGTGTTTAACTTATATACAATGACAATGTAAAAATGTTTTTACTCTATCAACTCACTAAAAAGTATCTACCGAAAATAAAGATTACCTACTACAACACGTAAAGGTAACCTACTATCAATGTATATATAACTGAAACTCAATTTTAAATTATAAAAGGTTAGCTACATTACATCTATTTCCAGTGAACGCAAGTTGGGAGAACGTCGAATCAAGGAAAGAACATCACAAACTTGGTTTAGATCCAGAAATGTCACACACAACGTTACATGCTCCAAATGGTAGGGTTTTGATTGATCAAACCTTTTTGGAAAAAATTCTGCACCCAAATGCTTGATAAAAGAAAAATAAAAGGTAAAAATTCATTAATGGTTAAGTATATATGAGCATAGTAACATTTATTAAAAACTTTGTAATAAAAAATATTGAAATATGTCTTGATCAAATTATACTCACCTGAATGCAAGAATTAATCAAAACAAGCCTTGTTAAGTTAGGGAACAAATAAAGAAGAAGTGGCCATGTAATGAACCTCCCTTCTTCATAATAAGATTCTTCACGGAATAACAACTCCCAAACATTTGAGAAATTTAACAAAAAAATGTGTGTGAATGTCATGACTATCATTAATAGTCAAGAACTGGGTCCTAGGAGTAGATATGGTGAGCAAATGAACACCATTGCAAGCAATTAATGTTAAGGATGAAAGTAATGGGGTATTCAAGACATAATTTTCCTTGGCTGGGCGAAATTTGATGAACTTCAAGGTCAATTCAAGGAGATTTGGGAATAATGTTTTGGAAGAAGGTGGTTTAACTATGAAATTGGTTACATCTAAATATGTGAGAGTTGGGCAATCAAATATGCAAAAAGGTAATGTATAACGATTGTGTTTGTGATTTTTTAGTGTAAGTTCTGTGACACATTTACTTGTTACGCATAACAACCAATGACCAAGGTCCATGTCATCGTTATAATAGATAGTTGACAAATCAAGGAAAAACTTCACTATTGATCCAACATGTTGGAAGAGAATATTGTCAATCAGGCCACAAAAACCATCTTTAGTCAATCATGTATTACCACTTATCTCTTTAAAGAACTCTCTATCTAGAAATAGAATTGGATGCATAGCCCAGAAATGTTCCCACTTCTTCAAAAAGACGCACATTTTTACCAATTCTCGAAATGACATGTCCTTGAATATTTCATCGAGGATATCCATGGGTAAATTAGAGATTTTGTCTATCTCATTTTCATCAATGATCACTTTTGTACCAAGATTATTCATGTTCACCACTCTGTACATGAAATAAGTCAAAGTTTATTCTATATTTTAAGAAAACAAAGATAACGGCATATTTCAAAGTTATAGATTAAAGGTTTTTAAAAATTCTTTTTATTCCTAATAGGATTTTATTTTATTTAGATAGTAACATGTCTGAAATATTTCTCATGTACAAAATTTATTTGTATTGAATACCTACCTATAGTTGATTTTAAAAAATAAAAGAATATTGCATACACGTAGAGGAAATCCACACATAATTGGTACCTCTTCAATGTAGATCGAAAAATTCAGATCATAAATTAAATTATTAAAAAAATGAAATAGCATAGCTTTTATGTTTGTGCATATTAAAAAAATTGTATTCACCTTTTGTTAGATCAAATGAATTTAACATGCATGACTATGCTAGATCTGGAAAGATGGAATCTATTTACAACAATTGAACATAGAAAATTATTTCTAAAATATTTATTAATAATAAGGATTCCTTTTATTTTGATTTTTCAAATATACACAAAAAAACTTATAGACCATCAGAAGAATTTATATACAACTATTGAACATACAAAATCATTTTTGAAAACTCAACAACAGAAAAAAAATCAGTGAAAAACAGTACCTCATTGAGATTGAATAGAAAATTCTATTTTTTACTTCTGAAAATTCAATAAAGTTATACCTCAAGATTTTCTTGCATCACTTGAAGGGAAGAGACTTAGTGTTTTTGTAAGAACACAATATGCTGTCAAAAATATACACCACACTAATGTTTTGTCAAAAACAAATATAATGTATGGGTCCCATGAAGAAATATATATTCACTTTGACTTCAAAATTGTTTTTTTATATATTTATTTCAATAAAATTAATTTTAGAACCCCTCATTTTAAATGTAGATAACTTTTCTCTCTTGAAAATAGTTTCTACTTAATAAAACTCAAATTTCTTGAATATAGAGTCTTAATTTTGACAATCATTCAACTTAACTTTTAATATATTTATTACATTGACCATCTTACTTAAATTGGTTATTTGACATCTAATTATCATAGATTCTTCAACTACATATATTTGCCAAATATTTTATTATCAATATAATCGATAGATAGATCTATTTTTTCCGTGCTTAGTATATGAACATATTTAGACGTAATTTCTATTATTCAAAAACTAAAGGATTGTGATGACATTTCACTAACCCTCTGTTAGATAAGTCAATTGTTTCTCGAAATACTAAATTCAATTAATCATGCGGAAATAAATTAAATAGCAATAACAAGTCATAACTTATCTTTCATATAAGTATATAAATTTGGGAAATATCAACTACAAGAAGTATGATTAGAAGTTAAATACAATTTTTTAAATATGAATACACTATCTCTGAAATAATACAAAACTAAAAAGTAAAAGATAAAGCGTATAGTTGATCATGGTCAACATTTTGTACACTGCTTCAAATTGGTGTTTTGATGTTTCAATAAATATGTAATATATTTTATGATTTATTTGCATATTTGGTTTTCTAGAGGAGTTTGATGGGTGAAATAGAGAATTTTTCGTATCTAATTCACCAATTGTTGGTGTAATTGTGTAACACCCCAGATTTAAAAAAGGTAAAAATGCAGATTTTCAGAAGTTGAAGGTGCCACCATAGTTGAAAACAGTAAAAATGCAGATTTTTAGAAAATGTAGGTGCCATAATTGGGGGCCACCTACGGGTCGTAGGTTGACCCACGGACCATAGGTGGGGTCCATGGTTGACCACCTGCAACTCCCTCCCTAGAACCCCAGAAAATCTAACTAAGTCTTGACCCACGCCAGGACCTATGGACCGTAGGTGGGACAACTGTCCATGGTCCAGGTTCGTGGTTCAAACCCCCAGATCCCAGTCTCTAACACCAAACGACAAACGGATAAGACGGGCCATCGATCAGGCTCGTCGGTGGTCCCATCAGATTTTAAGTTAGGGTCATTTTGGTCTTTTCTCCTATACGTTGGACACCTAAACTATATCGTTTAACCCCTAAACTACGTAGTTTTGGTCAGTTTAAGCCTAGTAACTTAATCAGATCTTGCCCTAAGTGATTCATTCACTAGAATTCACCAAAACTAGAGCAAAAAGAGAAGAAGCAGTCGACCAAGCCCTCTCCAAGAACGCAGCAGGTTTTCTTCAGTTCCAACCCCAAAATCGAAAGATTTCTCCGTGAAATTCATCACCAGGTATATGGGATTTCACTGGTGGACTCCTTTCATTCACTAGGTCCCTAGAATTTAGTCAAATTCTTGATTCCCTATATCATGTTTGACCTAGGGTTTCTAGAAATTAAATAATTGTTGTGATTTAACTGTTAGATTAATCATAACCAGATTATCATGTTTTCGTAACCATGTAGCTAAATCCTTACATGAAATTCAGAACCCTAGTGGTGTAGATTCGTTTAGTTCATGAATTACACTTGCTAGGTCAGTTTATACAGATATACATACTCCAGTTAAGAATGTTTTCATTGTCAATATTTAAATGTTGCATCCTCAGAATTGCATGTCAGAACTTTGAGTTATGCAGTATTTCAGTTATGTTGATTATACACATATTCAGTTGGGAGTAGGCTTAGACTGAGTTGGACTAAGGTTCAGCATACCCTCATAGTCCCAAAACCACGTGCCCCCGTAGGTTTATAAGTTCCCTTTGTGGGCATCAACTTTAGTGATCATGCCAGTCATGCCTTTATACCCCTGGCAAGGTATATTGGGTCCTCTCGATGAGGCATATACATCGGACTCCACGTTTAGCTCACGTGATTTTATGTCGGTTCTTAGTAGCTCCCACAGTCAGACTCTAGTGCATTTGACCAGGTTCCCAGTTATATTTAAGTATTCAGTTTCAGCATGTTATATAATTGTTCATTATGCCTTATTCAGTTATATGTTTTTTCAGCTTTATCTTATCCTGAATGCTCAGTACTTTTCAAGTACTTACGCATACTCTGCTCTACATCTTTTCATGATGTAGGTTCAGGTCCTCAGCGTTCAGATCACGTGTAGATTGGTTCTTGATCCGTATTCAGCAGTATTAGTGGTGAGTTCTCATTCTTCGAGGATGATAAACATGTTCTTTTACATTCAGTCTTTAATTTTAGTTTCAGATTTACTAGAGTTAGCTGGGGGGCATGTCCCAGCATCTCTAGTCAATTAGAGGCTTATTTCAGACATAAATAGATTCATCTTTAGTAGTTATAGTTCAGTATCACTAACTCGTGTTCAGCATTTATATATTCAGATCTATTTTGGGTATTCCCCATCATTCAGTTTATCTCATGTTTTAAGCTACCACATAGTATCTTTTGTTCAGTTGTTTAAGTATGCTTACGATATGCCAGCTCATGGTTATCTTGTGGTCACTCGTGATCCTAGGTCCCGTGTTTATGCCAAGGGGGTAGCCTCGGAGCGTGACAAATTGGTTTTCTTGTCCATGCACATAAGGGCTAGATCGCATTCGTAAAGAATAATTGTAGGAATTTTATGCATTCACGGGGTCTGTGTTGCATTTGCGAAAAATAAAGTTTGCTAGTCAGTTCTGGATGAGGAATCATATTTGTGATTGTTCTGTCATGATTGTGGTGGGTTCGATCGGATCACTTGATCACGTTCGCAATTGTGATCAACTTTTGCACTAGACGAAATGATCCCCAATTTGAACATAGACATCATTTAAGATTTTTCGAGTTTGGTAGCTCAATTTTTGTAATTGTCAAGTAGGAATTGCTCATTTTATCTCAGGGTAAGAATCTAACTCTAAATTTAATATTTTCCCTATATTATATTGTTTGTTCCGTGATTTAATTAACATTTGGGTGTTAGAAATTAGGATTTTTTAACCTAAAATTGAAGAGTCACATTTTGATGATTTAGAGTCCAATTCGAGCTTGGATTTTGATTAAATTTCATATTTGTGACGCAACTAATTTTGAAATAAATTATTAATCTGACCTTGCGGGCTTAGGGTTGAAATTTTGAGTTCGGAATGAAAGTATAATTTTGTGTTTATCAATAGACTAGTATACTTATTTAGAATATGTTCTTTATAGATTCAGAGTATATAGAATATTCAAAAAGGCATATTTATGAGGGTTTATGTAATGACCCAATTGGTCATTTTTGGAAAATTTTATAAAATTATCATTTTACCCCTCCTGATATTAACCCCGATCTAGTACTGATTGGATTTTGAAAAGAAAAAAAAGTTTTGAGTAAAAAGTTGTGATTTATGTAAGTTTTTTTGTTTTTGAAAGGTTAAAGTTGTTAAAAAGTGGTTTTTGATGTCTTTGGGAATTTCGAAGGTTAGAATGAATTTTTTCGATTCCATCAGTCCCGAAATCTGGGCATTGGCTAAGAGAGTTGTTGGTTTCAAATACGGCGTCTTTTTGAGGATTTGAGTTCTTAAGTTGGAAATTATTGAGATTTTAGCATTTTGATTGACTTTGGTCAATATTCGGAGTTCAGCTACTCGGATCGGAATTCCCGGAGTTCCACTAGATTCAGAGGATGATTTTAGGCTTTATTGAGGTCTTTGTTGAATTTTCAAAGATCCCGATCTTAATTTTGACAATTAGGCGTTGTGTTCGTTCCTTGTCTTTCATGCGTGTCGGTCAAGGAGATATTGAATTTGTATTTTAATAGTTCCATTGAGTCTAGAACATCTAGTTTAATCTAATTGCATATTTAATTTATGTGGATGGGATTTTGAACGAAATTTGAGGGTCCATTCAATGATTTTGTTGTTGGCTGAATTTTCTGATGTCTGGTGTGCTCGCGTTAGCGAGAGGCTTTCGGTAAAGCGGGCCTTACATTCGCGAACACTTGGTTGCTTTCACGACCTTCGCTTTAGTGAAGGCCGAGTAGCAAAAGCAATATGCCACATTTTAGCGAGGTTTGCTTAAGTGAATCAGAGATGCTTTAGCGATGATCGCGAAAATGAAGCCTGATTCCCGAAAGTGAGACCCCCATTTTAAGCGGGATTCGCTTAAGCGAACATGTGTTCGCTTAAGTTACTTCAGAGATGGTTTTTGGCCTACCATTTTGGGATTTTACCCCATTTTTCCCCATTTTGAGTTTTGGAAAAATTCTTGGAGGCAATTTTAAAGAGATTTCTTGTGCTAAATAATTTGGGTAAGTCTTTGTGACCCTAAAACTTCAATTCTCTTTTATCATTTATGGATTTTAACATCAAAACTTGGGATTTTGATTGACAAATGGCAAGGCTTTTCAAGAACTTGAGTTCTAAAGTCAAATGGTGATTGTGAACTTATTTCAATTCTTTTTTTCAAAATGGTTTTCAGCAAAGAGTTCCAAATGTCTTGGATAATATTTTCAAGTAAAGATTTTCGGATTCAAATCTCATTTTTGGAATTGAATTTTGAGTTGATTGACCCATTTTCAAAGGGTCTGATATGAGTGTTGTTATTTCTCAAAATTTTATTGTGATTAATTGTTTGATTAGATTGTATGACTTTGGACATTGTTCGGAAAGGAAAAGCTCAAGTCTCGGATTGACTTTTGATATGCAAATAAACTTCTAAAACTTGTATAATCTTATATTTTCCTTCATTGTGTGTGTTGGAGAGTAATGGGAATGAGGTGATGGGTTCAATTATTCCACTTTATTGTTGTGCTTTGTGAATTGCCTTGTTGCGGACTCTAATTTGTTGATTGATGAAATGCTTTTATGGCATTATTATGGATTAGCTTAGTTTCACCTTGTTTAGATAGTTACTTGTTGAGTACCATTTTTTTATACTTACTCCTTGCTTCTACACTTGTGCAAGTTTCGAGCCCAGACCCGTGTGATCTTTCTCCTTCATCTTTTCCGAGGCTTTCAAAGTACTTTGAGAGGAGGTTGTTTGTAATCTTGGTGGGCCCTCTTGATCTTTATTTTATGTTTTGTTCTATTCGAGCGACAGATATTGAGACTTGTATTTAACTTTCAAATTTTATATGTTTATACAAGTGACTTGTACACGAGATAATAAGGTTTTGAGGGTATTTTAGAATGACTAAGTTTTTTTCGATCTTAAGCTATTTTTGTTTTAGTTTCATGTAACACCTCAGACTTCAATCAGTTTTTTTATTTTGGGTCAAATTCAAATGACCATATATTTTAGCACATAAAGAGTTAGGTGGCCCATGAGGTATCGAAGGTCTTTGAATCCTCTTTTTAACGCCGCCAAGTTTGCTAAATTCCAAGGTCAGAGTAAAAAGTTATGGCCATTTGTGTGAAGCCTCTTTAGTTAAGGTTTTTCATCCGTTTAAGGAAAGGGGTATTTTGGTCTTTTCCTTACCCCTCCCCCCACTAGGCCTAAAACATTTTTCTCACCCAAATAAGGGTCGAATCTTATTTAGACCACTTTTCCACGTTCCTAAATGCTTAGAATTTGAGAGAATGGTTTCAAGAAGAGAAAAAAAGGGTTTGCAAGCGTTCATTCAAGGGTTGAGGAATTTTGCCAAGAACAAGTGTTCTTTTGATGTATGTTAGCTTCTCACAGTATTGGGTTTGTTCTCTCTCACACCATACATTTAATTTCATTCATGAATTTGTCCATGAGATCGTTTATAATGAGATTTTTTTGAGTAATTGTTTAGTTTTAGCCCCATTCTTTAACAATGGAGGTTTTAAGTTCTTGAGGTGAGGGTCTTGCGAATAAATGGTGCTTCTTCATAGAATTTGGGTGAAATTTCAATGAATTTGTGTTGGGTTTGTGAATCAAAGAAAGTTTGGAAGAAATCAATTGATTCTAGAGGAGTTAGGACCCGAAATTGAGCCAGAAAATTCATCGGATTTCAAGGTTCGAGTGGGGAAACGTGCCACCAAGGCGCCAGGAGGGCTGGCACCCTAAGCCTGTAGTGCGCCCCAAAACAGCCCCAGTACTCTTGGGGCTGGCACGATGTGCTGATAAAGCTCAACTACACTTCATCCAATTCTAAGTGTAGGCAATCGCAATCAAGTATAAATCCAAGGAAGAGTTGGGGTCGATCCCAGAGGGAGTGATATGGTAAAGATTTCAATTATGAAGTGAAATAGTGTTTAGTTGTTTGTAGAAGTAGACATTTTCAAAACAATTAAAGTAAACGGCAGGGGTTTGAAAAATAATGTCAATTGGGGGATTAGATTGAACGATTACAACTACGAACACACGGGGGTAATCGAGTAGAGAGGGATCCTTAGGAGTGTGATCAATTGAACGCCAATTTCGCTATATGGGTGATTAATATTTACTAAAAGTCATTGAATCTTAGTGGGTAGGCTAGGCTTTAGGTGCAATAATCATTTCTCAATCAACTATCGTGAATCAAGCGAGTTCTCTTGAACTCGACAAGCATAACAAAGTTAAACAACCCAATACCTCAATTAATCTACTCTTTCAAGATAGATTGGTAAGATTGAATTTAGACCCACTTTCTCAAGCTAAGTCTATAATAGCTAAATCACCAATTAATAGTTTTAACTCTAAAACTTCTTTCTCAAGCAAGCTTAGGATACTAGGCTAGAATTACATTTGCAACTACAATTCATCAATTAAAACTCAAGTACTAATTGGACCCACTTCAAATCAACATTAAAATCAGTAAATACTAACACCCATAAGCTAATTGAAGCATTCAATCACATAATCACACCCCAAAGAATGGGATTTTAGCCACACATAATAAAGTGCAAGAAATAGTTCCAAATTATTCATTTAATATAAAATTATATTTTATTCTAAATTTCTAAATAACATAATTGCAACAAATATTATATATAATACATATTAATGAATAATTCAAACAAAAGTGAAATCATTGATGAAATACAATTACATAATAAATATTGCATCATTAAAAAAATTATTTTAACTTTTACATAAAGACTCAACTTTCAAGACTATTATGTTGCTCCCATATATGTTATATTAATGCATTACAGAGTTCAAAATGAACAATTTTTGTCCTTATTTTTTGTGTAGCTAAAAATTATTTAAATTAACAATTTCATCTTGTATCCAATTATATCTTATAATAATTTACTTCTCGTATTCCATTTTAAACTATTGCATCAAGTATTTTCATGCTCATTAAAAAGTGTAGTTTAATAATTTATCACTATAATATGAAAGTAGATTGTTTAAATCATCATGTAAATTTTGTGCATTCTTCATGGTGAAAAATAACTATAATTATAAATTTCATATTTAAAGTGACAAAAAGTTTTAAAAAATTAAATTAGAAGAATTGTTACTTCGGGATGAAAATAGTATACTTATCAATAATATATTTTTAGATGTTATATTACTTAGAAATTAATTATAAGCGCTAAAGACTTAATTAATAGTCTTATATAATATAAATAATATAAAAATAATTTTAAATTTCATATTTAAAGTTACAAAAAAAAATATTTAAAAATAAAATAGAAAAATTATTAATTCGGGTGGAAGTAGTAACTTATAAATAATATATTTTTAGATGTTATATTACTTTATAAAATAATAAGGACTTAATTAATGATATAATAGAAATAGTATTAAAATAATCTAAAAGTGAAATAGATAGGTGAATAGTAATTCTCCAAATTTGGAGAACTACTATTCACCTCTCTATAATTGGAGGATAGAGAGTAATATGGAGGGGTTACCATCTCTATTTTTAGAGAGTAAAATAGAGAATGGGCTCTCCATCCACACTTTAATTCACTCTCTATTCTTCATTTATAGAGATGTGAATAACAGTTCTCCAAATTTTGAGAACTATTATTCACACTCTCTATTTCACTTTTTGATTATTTTATTATTATTTATATTATTTTGTAATTAACATATTATTTTTCATATAAGTCCATTAATTAAATCTCTAGTATTCATAATTCTTTTTGAATGTAATATAACATTTTTAAAAATATATTACTTAATATATACTACTTTCATCACGAATTGATAATATTTCAATTTTTTTTAATTTTTGTCACTTTAATATAATTTGATATTATTATTAATTTTCACTATGAAGAATGCACAAAATTAAAATGATAAGATGAAAATTTTAATTTAAAAATATAACACATGACATAACAATTTAAATACAAGATAGCAATACAATATATAACATAAAAAATTTATCACAACAATTTCGCTTGCAATTTATGTCCATTGATTTGTATATTAATGATTATTTGAAAAAAGGAAGAAATAATGTATATTATGAAATAAGAAAATAAGAATGAAACATCAACAACAACAACAGCAACAATAATAATAATATTGAGGAGAAGAAGAAAAATCTTTTTTAGAGAGTAAAATAGAGAATTAGATTGGAGTTGGTTGTCTTAAAAAATAGAGAACTATATATTTGGAGACTAAAATAGAGGATAGAGTTGGAGATGCCCTTGGAAAGCTCATTCTCTATTTTACTATTCAAATAGGCGGAATGACCTGTAAAGCTCTTGTACTTAGTTACATTTGTAAGTTGGACCCTTATACTTACGATTTTGCCAACTGAACCCTTAAACTTATTGAAACACAATATTTTAAACACATTGAATGTTCACCAAACACGTGTGATATTAATATTGTTGACTTGGAATAATACTCCACGTGTTTTAAAGTGAGTGAGTCTATATTTTATATTTAAAAAACATTAAAAAAAATGAAAAATGAAAAACGCCCAAAATGAAAAAAGAAGAAGAAGTCATTTTCTTCTAAGTGTTCAGCCCCGCGTTGTTGCCCCACCCAACCCCCAACCAATTTCTTCATCCTATTCCACTCTTTTCCTTCTTCTTTGAATCCACACACCATTTTCATACTCTTCTTCTTAACGCCCCTGCATCAATGCCATCCCCAAATACTTTCGCAAAGTTTCCTTCATTTGCTGCAAACCAACACCAGCCCTAGTCCTTTTCGTTTTGCCACATTTTCACCCCTGAAAATTCAATTTCATGAATATTTTGTGAATTTATGAAATAAATTTAAAATTGTAATGGATATTTGTTGGGTTTGTGTTTGTGAACATATAATGGGAAATACAAGTCAAATAGATAAGAAATTCACCCATTTGTCACGAATTGGATGCTCAATTTAGGAGCAAATATGGAGAAATAATGTTCAAAATTTCCCGAATATGTAAAAGTAGCATTTTAATTTTTAATAATTAATCTCTTATGTGTAATTAAAAATGATGCGGAATTCCATGTCTAGACAGGCATACAACACGCACACATATAAAAGAGAAAGGGGTTTAATATATTGTATTTTAGTGAGCTTAAGGGTTCAGTTGACAAAGTCGTAAGTATAAGAGTCCAACTTACAAACGGAGTCAGTACAAAGATTTTCCAGGTCATTCTGCCCTCCAAATATAGAGAATAGAAAATAAAATAGAGATGTGTTGTAGATAGTCTTACTAAGATATTTTCTTTTCTTTGGAGTCTATTTCATTTAATTCAAGTACAGGAGCATATGCTTTAGAGACTATTTGACTTATCTTTTTTTTTAAATAGCCTTTTAAAAGTAGTTTTTAAAAAGTCAAACT
This sequence comes from Solanum piurae, assembly GCA_029582685.1. NCBI lineage: Eukaryota > Viridiplantae > Streptophyta > Magnoliopsida > Solanales > Solanaceae > Solanum > Solanum piurae. The sequence goes on from JAJOOO010022151.1 coordinate 16,834, forward strand.
TTATTAACTTTTTAGGATTGACTTAAAAGTTGGTCAAACCTACTTTTAAGTCACTTTAGCTTTTGAAAGTGTTTTACAAGGTTAAAAGTAATTTAAAATAAGTTTTAAATGACTTTAAAAAAGTTAAAAATCAAAAGTAGATCTTACCCTACTTTTTATTTTTGACTTAAAACTCATTTACGTTTGACTTGTTATTTTTTTTTCTTAATTAAAACTGCTTTTTTAAGTCCATCTAAACGGGTTCAAAGTTTAAAAAAATAAAAAGTAAGGGAGTGATCTACTTTTAACTTTGTTTAGGTCATTTTAAACTTATTTTAAGTTATTTTTAACTTTGTCAATCACTCTCAAAAACTAAAATTGATTTAAAATTAAATTTGACAAACTTTTAAGTTTCATGACCCAGACCGTCGTGATTGGCACCCACACTAACCCTCCGGTGGGAGAACCATTACTACAACCCAATTAAACAACTTAACGATAAACCAAACATTTAAAGATACGAAAGTAGGTTTAAATGTCTAAAGAAAAATGGAGTATCCATAAACTCCGAAAGTTTAACAACCAACTACAAACATTTGCGGAAAACAACCCCTAGAAACTGAAAGTCAATGTACCAAAACTCTAATAACGACAAGTCTAATATAGGGGGTGCAACCCCGAAACTAAACAACGAATTTCTAAAGTACTAGTCTAAGTCCAAAGAGAATGGACTAAACGAAATGAAGGACTCCATGGAAGCCTGAAAGAACTGGCTCTCCCTTGAAATCTGGTCTCGATCACTGATCTCCTAGCTGAGGTCTATCAGTAGCCGCCTTAAGATGCCTTGTACTCAACAAAGAACGAGCAAGTGCAGTATCAGTACACAACCACAGTGTACTGGTAGGATCACGCGGCTATTCCAGTAAGAGAAACATATATAAGCAGTCACAACATAGTAAACATGACATGTATAGAACATATATACACATTGGTTATCATTTCAGGGGCAATAAACAATTACACATTCGCAAATAGCAAGTAGATATGACAATTCAATGGTCCTCTCATGGAACCCATACCCAAACTGTTAGTGTGCCGGAACGTGACACCCGATCCCAATTAGTGTGTCGGAACGTGACACCCACTCCAATATAAGTGTCAAAATGTGACACCCGATCCCAGTTAGTGTGTCGGAATGTGATACCCAATCCATTCAACACAACCACAATCACACTCATAATGTACATACTCATAATCATACAATTAGTGTTGAATCATGGCATACATTGGTTAATTCATACTTATTTCATTAGGTTTGATCAATAGTGTCTCATTCACATACATACATGCATTACAATGAAGCAATTACCAACATACATCACACAAACATAAAATCAAATCATCACCTACCTGGAAACCAAGCTTGAATCCCCCTAAGGCACTTGAATCTTCCCTTTCCAGATTCTTTCCGCTTGTTTGTGGTCTAAAAACAACAAATTAATGCAAGGATCAATAAACGAGGCCTAATTACCCGGACTACAATCAAAATTATCAACTCTAGGTCAAACCCAAGATCCCAATACCCAACTTAGGGCTTTTTCCACCATTAGTTTCAGGTAAAAACCCTCCCCCAATGATAATCACCCATGAATCTAAGTTTTACGGATTGAAAAATGGATTAAGGGAGTAAAAACCTTACCTTTAGCGCTAGAAGAGGTGGAAAACTGCCAAGAACTTGCACCAGTCGTCTCTTAGCTCTCGAGACCAAAAATTGTAGAATAATAATATTTTTGGGGTTTTTTCCCGACTTAATTCGCGATTGAGCCGCTACGGCGGACCCCATCCTGCCATAGCGGCTTACACAGAGACAGAGAGTCAAAATTTGAGTTCCAAACCCCCATTTCACAACACACCTTCAACCTATGACGTTCAAAAACTATCGTTTCACGCTAAGATCAATTTCGGGAGTTCCACTTGCCCAAATTCGATTTTGTAAAGTCGTACGGGTTCCTTAACGTCTTAGATATCTACTCATGTGATCAAATTCATAATTAGATCCCCCATTCATTACCAGATTTCCCTAGACCTCACCTGACTCAGATTTCGTCTAAATCTGGACTAGGCTATAATTTTTCAAGTTACTACTCAAAAGTTTTCTGGCCCAAATTCTTTCCCCATTGAATTTTCTATAACGGCGGAAACAAGTCATTACATTAAGTCCATCCAAACATGCTCTTTATCACTAGGTGGGAAACAATGCTATCAAATTGCTCTGCAAATACTTTAATCACTAAAAATGGGAGCACATGTTTTAATCAGTAAAAATGGGTCTAACTCATATTTTACCCAATTCATATTTTGCTCAAGCCATCTTAAAATGGGCAGATTGAATTACAATTTATTTTTTCTTAACCCAATTTTAACTTATCCCGATTTAATCCAACTCACCCATTTACTGTCACTATTTTAATAATAAAATATTTCTTTAAAAAAAAAAATCCAAAATGAAGTGATATAGCTCTCAATTCTGTCCCACAACAACTTCACCCAACTATTCAAGGTTCCCTATATTTTACAACACATGAAACAACCTCCAATATAATAAGGGCCGTTTGAAAATTTGAGATAAAATAATAATGTAAAATTATGATATAAATCCTATGAAATGAAAATAATGTTGGAGTTTATTTGATCGTGCCATTTGAATTTTTTAAGTTGTATTTTTTCTCATAAACATAAAATTTACATAAGTTGTGAAAACTATCAAAATTGTCTCAATTCTCTGTACAACCTTAATAAAAAAATAAAAGTTTATAACAAAAATATAATACATTATTATAAAGTTATTCTAAAAACTATAACATTTATTGATTGAATTTTAGTTCAATAAAAAAGTAAAATTGAACGTTAGTTGTAGAATACTACTTTTTAATAAAATTGATCATGTATTTTTTGCTCATCAGCTTAAAATGTACATAAGTTGTGAGAACTATCAAAATTATCTCAATTCTCTATACAATTTTATCAAAGAAAAAACAAAAATTATAACAAAAATATTATACACTATCACAAAGTTATTCTAAAAAGAAATACAACATTTATTGATTGAATTTTAGTTCAATAAAAAGGTAAAATTGAACGTGAGTTGTAGTGTACTGCTTTTAATAAAATCAAACATGGTTAATATTATTAGTGATTATACTATCACTTCCTCCATCTCATATTAGTTGATCACTTTTCTTTTTACACGCATATTAAGAAATCATAAATAAGAAGATAATTTTACTAGCTAATTCATCCCTTAAACCTTTTGAAAATTTTACAAACAAATGCGAAAACTTTCAAAAGAAATTAATTGTAAGGGTAATATAGAAAAAAATTAATTAATATTTTCTTAATTTAGTAAGATGATCAGATAATATGGAATAATTATTTTTAATAAGATGACCAACTAATATGAGACGAAAGGATAAGTTATTTAGAAAAGAGGAAATTTCGCTAATAGCCACTAAAAATAACTTAATTAGATTTCATAACTATAGTATGTTAATTATGATTCATAGCTACATGTTAGAGGTAGGAGATAGGCGAGTGAGATTCGGAGAGGGAGGAGAGAGGTGAGCAAGATTCGGAGAGGGAGGTTAGAGGCACGCGACCGTCAATACTTTGGCTCAAAAATGCCCTTAAACTAAACGAAAGAAACAAAAATGCCCTTATGGTTATTTAATGAGTCAAAAATGCTCATTTTCCAAATAAATATATTATTGTTTTCTTTTTAACACATTCTTTTTTAATAATAATTTTTTAAAATTAGCAAATGTTTATCCTACTTCAATTTAGAAAAAAAAATAAAAAATGAAAATATTTCTTATTTATATTATCATTATTTTTTATCGTTATATAAATATAAATTAATGATGGATATACTATAATCTTATAAATATGACATATATTATATATCGAAAGGGTAAATGAAGTTATTCTGTTTTAATCGATAAAATGAGATTAAAAAGAAAAAAAATATTTCCTATATTTTTTATTTGTTAAAGTGATTTTAGAAGAAAGAAAACAAGAATAGTGTTCTTTAATAATATTTTAATTAGAAAGAAGATGTGTTTAAAAAGAAAAAAATATATTTATTCAGAAAAAGGGCATTTTTGACCCATTTTGTAACTATAGGGGCATTTCTGGACCAAAAATATTAACTACAAGGGCATTTTTTTAGCCAAAGTATTGACGGTAAGGGCATTTTTTAGCCAAACTATAAACGGAGGGCATTTTTGTTCCTTTCACATAGTTTAAGGGCATTTTTTACCCTTTTCCCATATTTATATATTGTTGTGGTATTATTAAGTTGTTCAGAAATTAGTCATTAGTCAATTATACTATATATATAATATAGTAAGATTTCTTGTTCAAAAATTACTAATTAGTCAATGATACTAATAAGTAAAATTTATGTCACGCCCCGAGCTACCCCCAAGACGCGGACACGGGACCTAGGATCAGAAGTGACCCTAAGTTAATCCTGCTGGCATAATCATGAGCATACTAAAGATAAACTGAGAAATAAAAATGTTGCCGAAGCTAATCATAAATAAATCTAAAATGATGGGGAATACCCATATACTAAAACTGAATATCAAATCTGAGAGTTTAATACAAAAGAAATATCAAACTCAAATACTACGCCTATGTATCACATTAGCCTCCAACTGACTAGAAGTGTTGGGACATGCCCCAGCTAAGTCTAGAAAAACTGAAACTAAAAAGTTGAAATACTGAAAAATAACATGACTATTGTCCTCGAAGAATGAGGACTCACCACTGATGTTGCTGAACTGGAGATCGGGAACTGATCTAAGCGTGATCTGGATGCTGAGAATCTGAACCTTCATCACAAAATTATGTAGCGCAGAGTATGTGTCAGTACTTGAAAGGTATTGAGCATGCAGGATAGAGTAAAGCTGAAATAAACATATAACTGAACAAGCAATGAAGCAAGAGTATAATCTGAACATGATATAGATACTGAATACTGAGCTAAATGAATGCAATGACCAAATTTAGACATATTGATGTTGAATACTGATTATATTGAAATGTGGTCAATGTAATGGAGTCTGACTGAACTGTGGGAGATACTAATAACCGATAATAAAACCACATGAGCTAAATGTGGAGTCCAATGTATACGCTCCATCAAGAGGACCCAATACACCCGGCCAAGGGTGTAGAGGCATGATGGCGTGATCACTAAAATGATGCCCACAAATGGGACTTACAACCTACGTGGCTCGTAGTTCTGGGACTATATGGGTGACTGACCCTAGTCCAACTCGGTATTATGCTACTCCCAATAGATGTAATGATTAACACATTATGACTGAATTACTGAAATATATTGGATAGCTCAAAACTAACTTGCAAACTAAGAATGAACATTTATATACTGATAATGACACATTCAAACTGAGGCATGTGTATTTGAAATACTGAAATATCTGACCTAGCATGTGTAATTCAAGAACTAAAGAACTACCAAGCTAGGGTTCTGAAATTCATGCAAGAAACGAAGTAATAACATGATAATCTGATTTGGAACATATAAATAACTAATTCATGATAATATGCTGAAGTTCTAGAAACCCTAGGTCTAGTTAATAATAGGGAATCAAGAATCTGACTGAAATCTAGGGACCTAATGGGCAAAAGGAACCCACTAGTGAAATCCCACATACCTGGTGACGAATTTCACAGAGAAATCTTTCAATTTTGGGGCTGGAATTGATGGAATCTTGTTGCGTTCTTGAACTAGGGTTGCTCGACCTTTGCTCCTTTTTACGCTCTATTTTCTAAGTTTTGATTAATGATCTGACTTAGGTAAGTTCTAGTTATGTTTCTAGGCTAAAACTTACCAAAACCATGTTGTTTAGGGTTAAAACGACGTAGTTTAGGGGTCCAATGAAATAGAAAAAGACGAAAAGACCCCTGACTTAAGTTGCAGACGGGGCTGACCACGACCACTTCCACAGACCATGAAAGGGACCACGGACCGTGAAGTGGGTCGTGGTCTTGGTCCAGGAGCTAGGGGTTCTAGGGTCTGGTCCACGAGCCCCTACCACGGCCCGAGTGGAGGACCACGGACCGTGAAGGTCCTCGTGGTCCTTACTTGGGCTGAGGTCTGGAGGCTCAGGTTTGAGGACCTACTGGCTGGCCTTCACGGACCCTACCACGGGCAGTGTGGAGGACCACGGACCGTGAAGGTCCTCGTGGTCCTCACTTAGGGTTGGGGGTCTAAAGGCAAGTCTAGGGGGTCTACTGGTTAGATTCCACAAGAGCCACCACAACCCTTCATCAAGACCACGGACCGTGAAGGTGACCGTGGTCTGATGTTTGGCCTAGTGAAGCCCAAGTCCTGACCACGGGCAGGTTAACGGACCGTGGACCCTATCACGGTCCGTGAACCCTGCCGTGGTTCACTGGTACAGGTGAAATTCTACAATTTTTTTCTAGGTCGGATTTTTGAGGTGTTACAATTTCTTTCTTGATATTGCTCGTCTCTCTCCTTCTAGTATGTATTCATTTTGATACAAATTATTTTATATTTATATTTTTTCTCCAAAATCCACCAAAAAAAAATATACTACATCCGTTTAGAAAAGAATGACCTCCTTTCTTTTTTAGTTTATTTAAAAAAGAATGACCTATTTCCCTTTTTGGTAACATTTTAGTTTCAACTTCCACGTGACATATTTAAGACCACAAGATTAAAGGGCAAATTTGTACATTTGACATATTTAAAAGTCTAGTTTATTTTCTTAAATTCAGTGTCAAGTCAAACTAGACTACTCTTTTTAAAACGGAGGGAGTACAAGAATACAAGTACCTAGCAAACCAAAATAGAAGATTTAAAAATAAGAAAAAAGGGTTTTCTAGATGGAAGAGCGGCCCACAAATCGAGAATAGAAAGGGCCCAAATTTCAAGACAGAGGTTGTTTGTAAAACCCGTCATTGACTTTGTTCTACTAGTTGCTCGTTACAAAGTCATTTTTGTGTATCTACAGTTTGGTGTACCTACCAAAATCCCATTACAACAAGTGTTGTAGGCAAGCAAAGGGAAAGAAGGCAAAGAAGAAGAAAGCAAGCATGGCTGCTTCATTAGAAGATGTTCCTTCAGAAAGCCTTATGTCTGAAGTTCTCCGCCGTCTGAGATGTTCTTCTAAGCCTGACAAACGACTCATTCTCATAGGTGCTTCTTCAATTCAATATTTCAATACTCTATTTGGTTTACTGGATCCGCTTCGCCTCTTTGAGTATGCTATTATATAGCATATATATTTGTGATTTTTTCTGTCTAAGTTAAGAATCAGTCAGAATGATGAACACTTGTTGATACTTTGTGGAATTGGACTAGTTACATATGAGTTATTAATTTGACTTAAATATTACATTAGTGATAGTTGAAAAAAAATAATATTTATAATTTATAATAATGGTTGAATGTAAGTTTGATTGAGAAAATACTGCATTAAAGTTAAAATTTGAATGTTTGAAGGTGTGAAAGTTGCATAGAAATTGAAAAGTGTTGGACATTTTGGGATGTACTGAAGTGGAAAGATTTTCGGGTTAGTTGGAACGAGTATTTAGTATTGAAATGAAATTGGCATGAATAGAGTATGAAGGGATACATAGGATTTGTATCGAAGGACCCAACCTAATTTGTGATTATACTTGCTTGATGGGGACTTTAAACTGTATCTTATTGAATGTGCCAGAGTATTTTAGCTGGATGAATTTGGTAATGCAGTGTACAAATGAATAAAGCTGCATCTTTTAAAATAAAATGGAGCAAAGACTGTAGAGCATGAAGAAAGCTTCCATTTTGAGTTTCTTGTTTTCACACAACCGACCCCAACTAGTTTAGAAAGTTTAGAATTGAGGCATTGGTGTTTTATGCGTCAAACACTACTTGATACCTACCAAAGGATAGATCAGATCAGATCATTGCGATGAACTGATGCAAAACGAGGAGTTATTGCGTCATGGGTGATTCAGAAAGTGTGCGCTTCAAACAATATGTGCGAAGTGATTTAAATGAGAATCCGTTGGTTCTTTGAATCTCAACTTTGAATAGTTTGGATTGTTATTGTATATTAGAAGTTGAAATTAGTTTTTTAATTTTGCAATTTGATTGTTATAGTACTAAAATTCATACACTTTTGGTATTACTCCCTCCGTCCCATTTTATATGATGTACTTTGATTTGGCACAAACTTTAAGAAAAATGGAAAGACTTTTAAAACTTGTGGTCCAAAATGAATGATAAAAATTTGTGTGGTTGTAAATCATTTCATTAAGGGTAAAAAAGACATTTTATAGG
>JAJOOO010022152.1:0-20729 GCA_029582685.1 Solanum piurae
AGAACGCTTAACTTAGTGGATCTACTAGTCTATGCTAAAAGCATCTTAAGGAGTCATCTAAAAAGTATGATCCTTTACTACCCATGATGGCTACATGGCTTATGGAGACTTGAGTTAATATGAACTCGCATCCCCATATCAGTGCTCAATACTACTCCCAAAATATACTTAGCTCATATGTTTTAAAAACAAACTTCTTTATTTTGTTTGAGATAATTACTCAAAACTTAGCTTAAAAGCTCTCTTGGAATCGATGTTCCCTTTTCTTGCTCAAATGTGAAAACATTTTTATAAACTTCTTTGGGAATACTTAGTTCTCAAATAACTCTTTGAGAAATGAACTCAACTCTTACTCTTTGCTTAACTTGAAAACTTGAGTCTTAAAATAATTTTAAAACATTGTTAAAGACTCTTGAAAACTTTAAGAAACTTTGCTTTGACTTGCTCTTTAACTTCTAGACTTGACTCTTAACTTCTTTGACTTTGATCTTAACTTTCCTTGAATTGGATTATGGATTCAAGGTTCATGATCTCATGTTCATGGATGATTTAATGATGTTTAGATGTACCTTAGAGTGTTGGAATCAACTTAGAAACATAGGTACATTGCTAAGGAACACGTACGAAAATGTGGGGAACGAATGAGGAGAACTGGCGTCCCTGACACTCTAAGAGGAGCGGGGCGCTAGCCCTCAATATTCAGAGGCCAGTCTGGGGAGCGCTGGCTGGCGCGGCGCCCCAAGGGTGAACATTCAGAGACTCTTTTGGGGCGCGCTGGCTGGCGCGACTCCCCACCCCTATCCCTAGGTGTTTGACGACTTTTCTTCTCCGTTTTGCATCTCTAAACCCTCTTACCTTCAATGGTTCTTTTCCCAAACAATTAGGATCATTAGTACCCTCAATACCCAATAGATTTTACTTGAAAAACAACCCGGAAAAATGAATCAAATCAACACTAGGCATTCAACAATCAACCAACAAGAATTCAACAATGTTCTTCAAGAACTTCACTTTCTTAACATTCAAACAACTTCAATTTTTGCTGAATTGAAACAAGTTTGGCGTGTGGGTGAACTAATCCATCACTATGTGATCTCACATACCTTGTAAGGATCACCCCCGACGAATTCCACTCGCAAATCTTGAACGTTCTTGGCGATTTCTTGATTTCTCTCCTCTTTTCTCTTCTTTCTTCTCCTCTCCAAGCCCTAGCGTAAATTCTAATTTTTCTAAACTGAATAAAGTCTTGTTTTACCCAAATTAATTCCTAAAAATGAAATAGGCAAATCATGTAAGGAAAAGACTAGTTTACCCTTCACAAATCCGGATTTGGACTTTCCTTAATCCAACAACCCAACTTCCGAAGGGTATAACTTACTCATACGAACTCAGAATCGCGCAAACTTGGCGGAGTTGGAAAGATCATTCCAAGAGCTTTTCAACCATATATGGAACTACACCTAAATCATCCTGAGCTAGGAGTTATGGTCGTTTGAAGTTGACCAAAAACTCACTTTAACTTACTGAAAATTTTCCAGATTTCCTTATACTTTCCAAAAATGACTATTTCCAGATTTTAAACTTCTTTCTAGTTCTTTCTAGTTGCGAGATATTACAATATCTCCCCCTTGGGAACATTCGTCCTCGAATGAGATTACTCTTACTAGGTCTAGGGTGCAACATCAACTCGAACACCCAACAAGCAATTACAAACAAACAACATGCTCATTCATAATTTAGAGAGCACTAAGAAGAAAGTTAGTACCTTGATCTGCACTTTCTTCAGATTCAAAGAGATGTAAATATCTCTTCTTCATGTCCACTTCAGCTTCCCAAGTAGCTTCTTCAACAAATTGGTTCCTCCAAAGGACCTTGACTGATGCTACCTCTTTTGTTCTTGGCGATCTAGAATCTGGACATGGATCTCCTCATAGGATAAGCTATCCTTGATCCCAATATTTTCAGTTGGTATGATCAATGAATGATCATCCATGCACTTCTTCAACATGGAGATGTGAAATACCGGATGAACCGCTGCTAATTTCTGTGGTAGCTCCAACTCATAAGCTACATTACCAATCCTTTTGGCTATGCGGTAAGGTCCAATATATCGGGGACTAAGCTTCCCCTTCTTACCAAACCATATAACACCCTTCATGGGTGAAACTTTCAAATATACCCAATCATCTACTTCGAACTCTAACGCCCTTCTCCTAACATCAGTGTAGGATTTTTGACGACTTTGTGCCGTTTTCAACCTCTCTTGAATCACTTTCACCTTCTTCATAGCTTGGTGAACTAAATCTGGTCCTATTCCAACCCTGCAATTGGAATATAAGTGTAGTTTCAAATTGAAATTTATCACTCTGGTATGTTGATTTTTAAAAAACACCCAAACAAACTGAATAGTTTTGTGTAATATTTTTTCCTTCAAGTATATATAATAAGTTGAATTATTGTCCAATATGATACATTCTCCCTTTAATTTTTTATTTTAATAATTACTTATGATATATTTAAATGGGGAACTTTAAAATGATATATGTAAAGTAAAAGGTAAGGCTGAACTTTCTACACGTTAGAATTAGAATATTTGTTCACTTTAATCAGCCTTTTATTTATCCCTTCACCAACAATTATTTATTTATTAGAAAATTTAATGTCTCCGATTGATGTTCATTTGATTTCCTAAAAATATCAAATAGTAACACTTCCTGGAAGCAAAATAATAAATTATAAAATCAAATTAAAGATGATTGATTGAAGGATAAATTACAAGATATTATAATTATCATCTTTCTTTACATTATTAATGTTTGTTACTAGATGAGAGGGTGTTGCTCGGATGATAAGCACCCCTCACTTCCAACCCGAAGGTTGCGAGTTCGAGTCACCATGGGAGCAAAAGAGGTGGGAGCTCCTAGGGAGGGATTAAAAAAAAAAAAAGTTTGTTACTACGTAATCTTGTATGTAATATAATATAATATTTTAATTTTAATGACGGATAAATATTATTTTATAAAATTCGTGCGGGTTATTTTTGTAGTTAGAGATAAAAAAAAATGAGAGCACCTTTTGTATTATTTTTCAATTTTTTCATGTCGTCCAAAGTTAAATAAATAATCATCGGAAACTGCAAAATAGCTACTTTTTCCATCTCCGCTATTGTTTGTGCTTCAACAACAGCTCTGAGATTTCCCAATTATTAGGGTTTTTTTGCTTTGTTGTTTTTCATTCAGATAAAAAATGGAGAAAATCAGGAAAGCATCTCATGCTGGTTCTTGGTACACTGATAATCGTAAGTTCCGCCAGTCGATTTCTCTTCCGAATTTCACTTTTATTATCAGTATAGTTGTAATATTTGATTTAACAGATTAATCCTTGAGTATCTTCCTGTAAGCTGATATATAGCAAAAAATGTCACTTTTTTTTACAATAAGGTTTATTTTTGTTGTTACTTTGATTATTACCGTCTTTAAGTGGCTGAAAAGTAGTGCAATTGGAGGTTTTGCTTGTTTGAATCGAGGCTGGTTTCATAGATTATGCATTTATAGTTTCTTCGGAGTAGCAAAGGTTGGATTGAGTCGAGTGAGAGTACAGTAATAGCAAAGTTAATTCTTCAAATTAGATTGTGCATTAGTGAAGAATCATTGATTGTCTTCGAAACTATGGTGCAGTGCAGTAAAAATTGGAGGATAAATACGACCAACAATGAGCTTTATTATGTATTGCTATTGTGGACTAGTTCTATCGAGCTTTATTATGTATATTCAGTGTTGTTATATCAATCAATCATCCGTACTGCATCCAAGATTAGTTGGACGTGGCTATATAAATCCTTTATATCCATTTTGCTATATTCACATGTTTTGTTTCCAACAAACAGAGTGTTTAATATCGTTAGGCTATTTTCATGGTGGCGATCAACCTACCTTAGCATCAGGGATTGGGATTGGCTATTGTTAATGTGGTTATGCTTGAAAAAGTTGTTGTAAGCTACATTACGGGTTTACATATTGTAGTTAGTAGTAATGTGACACATTAGCAATTTACGTCCACAAAAAGACTGACATTTCTAATTCAGTCATGCTAGAAAAAATCAGACTCCCTCTGTCCAAAAATAGTTGTTATGTTTCTCTTTTCGAGAGACAATTTGACCAATCTTCGAAGCTAAATTGGATTAAACCTAATTTAAGATTTAATCAAATTTTAGATATTCAAAAACTACATGAAATGACTGTTACCTTTGTCAAAAAAAAAAGTAACTTCTTGAAATGTGCTATAAGTTGCAATTTTTCTTAAATTATCAATATGGTACAAAAACACTAAGTAACCAGTCTCAAAAAAAGGTATGGGACAGAGGGAGTATAAGCTAAAGATCAGATTCAGAAGCAGGCTGCTGGAGATTCCCAGTTAACAGAAGAGGTGCCTTAATATATTTCTTTATATCTTTCTTCCATCTAGCGTAGGGTCCTTTAGCCAAAGGTCCCTTTTCTCAATATTGTTATCATGGGTTTTCTTTTTCTTTGCATTATTATTATTTTTGAACTGGGTGGAGCATCCGGGATCTGAAATTGTCCAAATAGTATGGTGCACAGATCATTTCTTTGTTCAGTCCTTGTCATATGTTCATTCCTATCATTACTTCAAATCAAACAATGGATTGAAAAATACGCCCTGCGTCCGAACTTCTATGACATTTTTTCAATTTTAGGATGTTACAAGATGCTTCACCCCATTAGCTTAATAATGGTATTTCATCAGTTTCAAGTATTCAATTAACAAAATCAAATCTGAAATTTACGTTGACGTTTTTCCATCAGACTAAATTTTCAATGTTTACTTCAACTTTTTCACCCACTACTACTGATTTAACACACAAGTCGAGTAAATCTCAAGCTCCATGATGAATGGTAAAACATCAACTAAAATGAATATGGAGGGATTGGTATAAAAGCCAAATAGTGATGCTTTAGGGAAAGCTAAAACAGCCCATTCTTATAATATCTTAACGCTTAACTATTTTCCTTGCCAGCCCAAGAACTAGCAGAACAGCTTGATGGCTGGCTGAGAGCTGCTGGCTTAGCCAAGTCTTCTGATGTACGAGGTGTAATTGCACCGTAAGTTATAGCCATTTGCTGCCAATATATTGTTGATCGTATGCATCATGTGGTTCTAACTGGTTATGTTAAACTAACTAGTCATGCAGGCTATTCATATTCTGGTCGTGCAGCAGCTTATGCATTTGGGAACATAGACCCGACCAACATGTGAGTTTATTTAAAATGTGCTCTTTCAATTCCGATTTTCGAATGTGAAACCCCACAAGCAGACTAACAAAAGTTCTTTTAAGGAAGTGGGATAGTTACTTGTCACAAGTAAAAAAAAATTATGAAGTGAAAATTTATATTAGAAAGGCATGAAGAAGCTGCAAAATTATAAAAAGAGGTGTGTTAGTCCAATACACCAGAAACTAGGCTGTATTTACAGAAGTCAAGTTGTTCCAACTAAACAAGTTAAATAAGCATCATCTTCAGAGATGGAGTTGAGATTCCATCAAAGCATCTGTGGTTCTATTTTGTTCGAAAACACCAAAAGTTACAAGCAGGAATCATCATGGAGAAGAATTCAAGAGAAATTTTCTTAGAAGTGAAAACATACAAGCGGAAATTACTTGCTACAACCGTTCTCAATTGATAAACCAAGGTTGATTTGAGTGGAGATTAAAGAGAACAAACTTTGCATGTGCTAGTGTTGGAATATGTGAAACATACAAAGGATACATCAAGTTCAAAATATTCTAGAATACTATTTCCCCTCTCTAAATTGACATTGGACTTTTGAGTGTAAATTAAAGCTTTGAGTGACTGTCTTACAGGATTTTTGATACTTCCAAAGGAAAAGAACTTTCAGCTTGTGTCTCTTCTTGAGTTTATCGAAATATTATTTGCATTTGATAAAGTTATTGTTCTTTTTTCACTTCAGAAAATTGTCGTAATAGGTTCTTTAAAAGCAGAATTTGCAACAATCGGGATTGGGGTGGGGGTATACTTGTTTGACTTTTTCATGATAGAAAGTTTCCTACCTGAAGAAAGAGCTCACTCATATTGGTGGAGAATTTATAGAAAGTAGTTGGTCGTTCTTTTTGGTGAGGATTAAACTAAGAAGTCTGTCAAAGAAAATTGGATCTAGGAAGTACTGGAATAACCACTACATGTGATACAGTATTTTGAGCTCTGTACCATAGTATTTTGAACTCTTGTTTTGCAGTTCTCGGATATTTCTACTCGGTCCATCTCACCACTATTATACTCCAAAATGTGCACTTTCAAGAGCCACAGTGTACAAGACTCCTATAGGAGATTTACCCATTGATGAAGAAGGTATTGTGAACTTCTTCTATTTTCATCAAACATATAAAAAGTTCAGATAGCTGCTATTTGTATAATCCAGGAAAGAACTCTGCAGAAAAGATGTGGAATGGAGGAAATGGAAGTCTTAATTTGAATACTCTCTTTCATTTATATTGCTTGACTCGACTTGCAAGGGCTTACTCCTGACATATGCTAGTTGACAGATTACAATTAACCCTTTTGCTTTCATTTTCCAACTTCATCACACGATTGTCAAACCAGTAGTTATTATTTATCTTTCAATTGTTGTGTTACCAGTGTTTTGGGAAGCGAGAAGCGGAAAAAAGCGACGAGGGTTCGCTTCTGTGAAGCGAAGCGAGCACTTTTTTCAAATAAAGCGGTAGTTAGTATAAAAATAAAAAATATTAAACAACCGAATAGAGGTAATATATTCTTAGATTAAAAAGTAAATAGATAGTCAATAATCCTCATAAGTCATAACATATAAAGCAAAAACATAATTAAATCACAAATGGATCAAACTCCTATTCTTCAACAAGATCCTCAAACTCTTCAAGTGCCATCAACAAGGTTTCTACTTGGTCATCATCTTCTTCATCATCGGACGACTCATCAACAAGGTTTTTACTTGAACTTGAACCTCTAGCTCCTCTTTCCTTGCCTCTTAAAGTACTCCCCCTAAAACCATAAATATTCTCCTCAACACTACTTGCCATAGCAACATCACCATAAGTGAGACTTTCTCCTTCGTACACTTCTTCATCTTCTTGATTTTGGGGTGCTATAGTTAACCATTCATTTGCCTCATCAATACTATCCAACAAAATTGGATCAATGGTATTACGAGCATTGTAACGGCGCACCAATGTTCTATTATATTTGATGAACCTAGATCATTGAGGCGTTTCAACTCAAGCCTATTTCTTTTTTTAGTATGAATCTGCACATAAGTCGTAGAAAGTAATTAATAGGACGACTTAGGACGATTAAGATACTATTTTATTTAGTAATCATGTAATGTAGTTTCTCACATGTTCATACACGCTCCAATTTCTCTCGCAACCGGATGCGCTACAAGTTAAACTTTGCACTCTAATAGCAAACTGTTGCAAGTTTGGGACATTATGACCATATAGCATCCACCATTTAACTGTAGAAGAGTTATTTTAAAAGTTAATGTGAAATAACTTAAAAGATGAAAGGATCACGTGGTGACCTTAAGGTTCTAGCTCTAATGGTTGATTCAATTCCAAGTAGCCCATCAACTTTCATTTACACACCAACCTCCTCCCTTGTTTTTTTTTGCAAACTTTTGTCTGGGATCATCCGTTCAACACATTTATGATATCCCTGCCACACTTCTTCGGTTAAAGTATTCATGTCATTATTTTTTTAATAGAGCCCTGGGTTCAAAATGTGTCCCGCTGCATGCAAAGGTTGATGAAGTTGATCTATCCACCTTGCATCAATGATTTTAAAAACACTCTCATATTTCCTTTTATCATAATTGAATGCCTTTTCAATACTTTCTTTGGCCCTATCCATCGCAGGGTTGTGAAAAGCGACAAAAAGCGCGCTTTAAGTGCGAAGCGAGGTGAGGCGCACCCACTGCGCCTTTCTTCCCTGAAGTGAAACAATAATTAAAAAGCGAGTGCTTTAATTGTTGAAGCGAGAAGTGCGCTTAAAGAAAAGGCGAGCGAAAGCGTGCTTAAATGAAAAAGGCGCTAATTAGGGTTTCTTAAAAAAAATTGTAAGTTTTTTTTAATTTATAAAAATATACTGGGATACTGCACTTCTGCGACTTCAAAATATTTCCCTCCGATTGTTGCGAGGCTGCAAGGTAAGTTCTCTTCTTCTCTTGAACTAAAGGACCACCAACTCTGAGTGCTTGAACTAAAGGAAGCCCTACATCATATATCCACCAATCAAAAGCAGATACAACATGATCCCTTAAAATCTTCCTAGAAGATTCTAAATCAATAGGTCCACCTTTTCTCTTTTCGTTTGGTTTTTGCGAGAAATAGAGATTCATAGGACCCTTGACATTGCTATTGGTGGGTGACCCACTCCCACTACTTGAAGGCATCTTTTGACATTTTGAGGGAGGCACCATTGGCATATTCACTTCAACTTCATCATCATCAACAAGATTAACCATGGATGCTTCATGGTTCATTTGAGTTTTAAACTCATTTTTGTTTAGCAAATACTCTTTGATCTCTTTCTTCACACTATCCGGGACCTTCAGACATACTTTTACATCTCTATAACCGCCAATAAGATGCTTTTTGTGACGAAATATTCTGCCATTGTAGGTCACATCACAAAAGATACATTTGACTTTTGTGTTACTGCCCATAGGAGTTCCATACGCCCAAGCCGGATCCCTTTTTGGTGACATTTTGAATAAGAAAATACAACTTTACTACAAGCAAAAAAAAAGAAGAAGAAGTGTAACTCAATAACAAAACAGCAAATAAACTAAGGAAAAATAAATAAAGATATAACAGAGCAGCAACCAGCATACACCTTACACTGTATAGAAATAGAAAAAAATAGAGCAGCAACCAGAAATAGAAAAAAACAGAGCAGCAACCAAAGAGAGGAAGAGAAAAAACCAGTGCAACAGTCGACACTCGACCAAAGAGAAGAAGAGAACTTACCTCGCAGCAGTCGCAACCTCGTAGCAGTTGGAGGGAAATATTTGAAGTTGCAGAAGTGCATCAGCCCAATATATTTTCAGATTTTTTTTTAAAACCCTAATTAGCGCCTTTTTCACTTAAGAGCGCTTCTCGCTTCAACAGTTGAACCGCTCACTTTTTAATTATCACTTCGCTTCAAGGAAGAAAGGCGCAGTGGGTGCGCCTTGCCTCGCTTCGCGCTTAAAGCGCGCTTTTTGTCGCTTTTCACAACACTGTGGGTTACTATGGTAATGATGCTACTGCATATTTGACATACATATTAATATCTTGATTCTCTTTTTATAAATTTGTGATTAGTTCATACTGTGTATTATTAAGAAGAGTAAGCAAATAATCAGCTGAATTCTTCACATAATGAATAAGATAGTTATACCATATAAAGTCTCATATATAACTTTGAAAGATTTCACCTGTCAATCTACAATGGTGGAACCCATTGATAGGGTTTGTCGAGGAGAAAGACTAGGCCGATGCTAGAGCTGGCAATTCCAACCCATCTTTATAAAATCAGCCCAATTTACCCTTATTCAAATGAGTTGAATCACTTGTATTTGAATTGGGTAAATATGGGTTTCAACTTATTGTTAGCCTATAAAAATATGGACAAATATGGGTATCCGTATTTTGCCATTGTAAGTCGAACTCTAATATAATATATTTCTATAAGAAGGAACCAAAAATACACATTTTAATTACTTGAAGGCTAAGGGGGTGTTTGGAAAAGTTGAAAAGTTCCTTTAAAGCACTCATTTTTAGGCCAACAAAGTTTTAAAATAAGCCAAAAGCCAAAAGTAGGGTATCCCCTACTTATGACTTTTAGCTTTTGACTTATAAGTTACTTTTTATAAGCTTATCCAAACGGGCACTAAATATGTTGAGTCATTTATTCGAAATTGATATTCTCATATCGGTTTTTCAAAAAAATCAGTTTTGCTCTTTTTTTGCTGTTGGGTTAGTTTTTATTTACTGTTTTTCCCCTTTTCTTTCCTTTGCCATTATTTTTCTTTCCATTTTTTGCGTGCTCCTCCTATATTACTAAATTGAAGGATTTTTTGTTTGTTTTTACTTCCTCCTACATAGTAGTTTTTTTTGTCAATTCGACCATGGAAGTAATTAACACCTCCTTAAAAAAATTGGAAAGCAGATGTTTATTGCTTTCAAGAGACTAAGATTAACATGATTGTGGAGGACATTGCTAAATTATTGTAGCCTACTAGGTGGATGAAATGTGGTTACCGGGAAGCTATTGGTATGAGTGGGCCGTGAGGGAATCCTGATCATGCGGGATAGCAGGGTCTGAAATGGGGCATTAGTAGAGACTATTTAATTCGCCATCACGTATAGATTTGACTCTGTCCAGAACTCCTTCACTTGGTTCCTCACTGGGGTGTATGCACCCCATACCAGAAGTGAGAAACTAGAATGTTGGGAGGAATTAGCAGCTGTTAAGGAGTTATGTGGGGGTCCATGGCTAGCTTGTGGAGACTTCAATACAGTCAGGTTCATGGCAGAGAGGACCAACTGCAGCAGGATGACAAATGTCATGACAATTTTTTCCAGGTGGATTGAAGATATGGAACTTCATGATCCTCCATTGAATGGAGGGAAGTTCACTTGGTTCAGAGGAGTCAATCATAGAAGTGAAGCTAGGCTGGGTAGGTTTCTGTTTTCTATGGAATGGGAGGAGTCCGGCAAAAGATACTTCCAAGAGTAATATTTGATCATTGCCCTCTAGTACTTAAATGTGGGAGCTGGGATAAGAAAAGCTCAAGCTTTAAATTTGAAAATCGGTGGCTTAAGGTAGATGGATTGTTTGATCTGAAAAGTGGGTGGTGGAATGAAATGGTGGTAGTTGGCTGTCCTGATTGTAAGCTTATAAGAAATTTTAAACAAAAGCTCGAAGTTTGGAGCAAAGCTACTTTTGGTGAACAGGTGAGCTGGAAAAATAGTCTGCTGAATGAATTTGCTGAATTGGATTCGATTCAAGATGATAGAATTCTGACTGAAGATGAAATGATGATAGTAGTAGTGGAACTGGAGGAATTGGTTATGAATGAAGAAGCAAGTTGGAGGCAAAGGTCAGAGTCTTTTGGCTGAAACAAGGTGACAATAGTACTAGGTGCTTCCAGAGAATGACTTCAACTCATAGAAGATACAATACCATTGATAAACTGGTGGTTCAAGGGGAGGAGATTCAAGATCCAGAAGGCATCAGGCTGTCTATTTTAGAGTTCTATAGCAAACTCTATTCAGAATCAGAAACATGGAGACTATCTTTTGAGATGCTATGATGTCCTAAAATTACCCAGTAGGAACATGAATGGTTACAGAGACCTTTTACTAAAACAGAGGTGCTTAATATCATTAAGCAATGTGATGGTGATAAAGCACCTGGCCCTGATGACTTTACAAAGCAATTCTTCAAGGAGTGTGGAAGCATCTTGAAAGATGTCTTGATGCAAACAATTCATAATTTCCATCTTGAAAAATGGCTATAACACTTGCACCAAAGATGCCAGGAGCAGAAGAGTTGAGGGATTTCAGTTCCACCTATCAAACAGTTTGATAGGTGGAGTGTATAAAATAATCTGTAAATTGATCATTGACAGAATGAAAGCTGTCATGGGGAAGCTTGTTGATGAGCAGCAGATGACTTTCTTGAAGGGTAGACCGATTATGGATGTAGTTAGCCAATGAGTTGGTAGACTCTAGGGTGAGACAGAAGACACCAGGAATCTTGTGCAACTTGACATTGAGATTCTAGAAGATATGGGGTATAGCACCTTATGGATTAGTTGGATAAGATTCTACATCTCTAATGTAAAATCCTCCCTCATTATTAATGGCAACACTAATGGATTTTTCAATCACAAAGGGGTCTTAGGCATGGTTACCCCATGTCATCATTCCTATTTATCCTAGCCATGGAAGGTTTAAATCACATGATCAGATTAGCCAAAGAAAATGGGTGGATCAGAGGTTTTTGTTCTCAAACAAGTGGGGGCAGTGCTATGGAAATCACTCACCTTCTTTATGTAGATGACTCCCTAGTCTTATGTGATGCAAAATTAGATCAGATAAGATTTCTTGGGCTATCTTAACAATTTTTGAAGGCATTTTTGGGTTACATGTCCACTGCACAAGAGCTTTATTTTCCCTGTTAACCAAGTGAATAATTTAGAGCTGCTGGCTGAGAAACTGGGTTGTCAGATAACATCACTACCTACCAAGTATCTTGGCATGCCACTAGGTGCAAAGAACAAAAAACTTGAAATATGGAGTGAACTACTGGAGAAGTGTGTCAAGAAATTAGCCAAGTGGAAGAGCCAATACCTATCTCTAGGGGGTGTTTCCAATACCCAAAAGTATTGAGAAGAAGATAAACAGATTAAGGAGGGTCCTTCCTATGGCAAGGAAACAAAGAGAAGAGAGGCTATTATCTAGTCAAGTGGGATTTACTGACTAAACAGAAATCAAGGGGTCCTGGGCATTTAAAATCTCAGTATATAGAATGAATACCTACTGTAAAAGTGGCTTTGGGGTGTTTTGCACCGACGGTATGGTTTTGTGGAGAAGGTTTATTTTAGATAAATATGGTATGCTAAGTCAATGGGCCACTGGGGAGGAATTGATTTCTTGAGTGAGCATTGGGTTGGGGAAGAGAACTTGAGAAGTCTTTTCCCTCAACTTTACATTGTGAGCTCACAAAGGAATGCCTTAGTCTTACGGTCGTGGATCCCCCATGGTTGGAATTTGATCTTTAGAAGAGTACTAAATGATTGGGAAGTAATAGAAATTGCTAGGCTTCTTCAGGTGCTGAACAAGGGGTCTTCTCAATGAAGTCATTCATGCTACTGGAGGAGGAAAAATAGCCAAGGCAATACAGAATTATGGCCTATGGCCCTGGAGGCTAATTTGGAAGGTTAAAATCCCTCTAAAAGTATCTTGTTTACTTGGTTGGTGATAAGAAAACATGTCAAATACATGAAGTGTTACAAAGAAGAGTTTTCGAGATTTGTTCAAGGTGTTTTATATGCAATCAAGAAGCAGAGGTAAACAACCATTTATGTCTTCATTGTAAAGCAACTACATCTATGGAACATGTTACTATGTATTGCAGGTGTCAGTTGGGTAATGCTTAAGTCCACCATGGAATTACTCAATAGTTGGAAAGGCATTGCAAAAGAGGAACTAGTGAAGATGGGTGGAAGACTACCCCGGCTTGTGTTTAGTGAACGTTGTGGAAGGAGAGAAATACCATATGTTTTGGAGGCAAAGGGACCAATAATTAGAAGATTAAAATCAAATGCCTTAGTTTACTTTATTTGGTGTAAACACGATATGATGGGGGATACAATTGATATAGTTGATTGCATAGGTAACTTGTTAAGTTTTTTGTGTACTCGTGTTGAGGAAAGTGCAGTGCATGGGTTGTAAAATGAACCTCATCATCCTTTTATTGAAGAGTTGTCTCTAAATACAAAGATACCTTTACTCGAAAAAATATAACTTTGAAATCTTCCAACAGACTTAACTTCATATTCTTATTAATGTGTTGGCAAAATGTTATGTAATAACTCAGAATAATTCTGAGAAGTTTGGGTTTAAGTCTTCTTATAGTTGTAAGGGATAGCTGCTAATCAGGGGTGGACACATGTGATCGGAAAGTTTTATTAGATATAAATGTATAAAATAATAAATAAAAACAAAATTACATGATTAAATAAAAGCTGATGAAACTACTATAAATATAAATATATAGAATAATAAGCAAAAGGCACAAACTGCAAAAAGAGCTCTATGGTCTATTTGGACTTTAGTCGCAAAGTGCAAATAGAAAAAAAAGTACTAATATATATATGTTTAGACAGTATAGTCTAAGACTAATAAATATAAAGTATGAATAACAAATATATGGGCAAAGAAATTGATTTTTTTGATGATAAAGTGAAATACCAATTTTTTAGTGTCGCCTCTTCAAGGAACACACATTTCGCAAGGAAAAATTTGTCTTGGAGCCTTAATGATGACACTGAAGCGCACATTAATTGAGATGAAATGCTCAACCTGTTTTTAGCCTTGCTTTAGGGCTTAAGGGCGGCGGTAAAACACTGCTAAAAGCGTGCTACTCCCTATAGACATTTATTTTTGCCCAAAAGCTCAGTTAAACACCTCAATATTTAACAATAAACACTTTTGACCTCCCAAAAATTTGGCCAAACAGGCTACAAGTTACATCTCAAAATTCATCTAATTTGGGAGAAAATGTCAAATGAGTCTGAACAACTGACTAAGTGAGTTGAAAGTACCTTAAATATAAAAACAAGCATTTAGTACTAATTTTAATAGGGTAATTAAGAATATATTTCAAAAGGTGAAAAAGTTGAGAGTTTTGTAGTAATAAATTATCTTTTTTAAATGTGATGTTGATAGGAATTGTTTATTTTTCTAAATGGCGACTCCTATGAAAAAGATTATGTGTATGACACTGCGAATAAACTTTGCATGTGGGAATCATTTGCTGCTATTGGGAAAATGTGGGAAGACTCTCAGACCTAGAAAGAGGCCACAACTAATGGATATGACAATTTGATAGTTAACATTAGACATATGTTACAACCCCCTAATGTAGATCTAGTTATGTGATGCTTCAAGATAAAATTAGATGTTTTCTTCCTACGACCTATGGTGTTGGTTCGTTAAGAGAAAACCTATATTCCCTTGAGTTAAAGTACTCAACAATTGGAATAATTTTCTGCTTATCTTTCCATGAATTCAAATAACTTTAAATACAACACTGGTGGATTAAACACCCTCCTAATAACAAGGAAATAACTTCCTAGTACTATTGAAATGAGAAAGTAGAGGAGTAACCTCCTTACTGCTAATAACTGCTACAAAGAAATAGGAAACCTAATTAATATATAAGCTGAAGTAATCTACTTTCTGATTTGTTTAAAAATTTCCATGCGTAAACGGTTGATAGACTAAAGGGGTGCTAACATTACTCCCCTCCTTCAAATCATGCTTGTCCTTCAACGCCAAGTGTGGGAACTAGTAAGTACTAGTATTTCCCTCTTTTTCAACAAATTCTTCCTCGTCGTGAATGGAATCAATCCAAAATAATTTCTTACACTGATAGCCTTGAGTGAATAGTTCATATTTAAAACTGAGTCCCTTGAGCAGTCTTTCATCCATTTTAGATCTGGTCAATTTCTTCACAAATCTGACAGGTTGTTGAGGTGAAAAATCCATTGTCTTTGATCTACAAACATCTAACAATTGCGAACAAAGGGATTGTTCCTTTCGTTCATAAAGTCTGGAAATACTCGGTCATATCCAAATTTGGAGAATTATGCAACTCTACCTCAATTGCTATGTCATCGGCAAGACCACTTATGTTAACATTAATTTGCTGCACTTGTGTAAGGTTACCATCCCGCAAAACCTATTGCTCAAACTTTTCTTGGTAATCTATCGGATCCAATTTGGCGTAACTTAGCCGATTCTCCCAATTTTTGACTTCTAATTGGTGGTACAAAACGAAGGTTGCATTGACCTTTGAATTCATCCAAAGAGCATTGCTACATATCTTTCTCTAGTTGAAGAAACCAAAGTTGTGCGATTCCTTCCAAATGAAAAGAAGCAAGTCCAATTTCTTCTTCTTCTGGTAATTGTTGGTGTCAAAAGAAATGCTCGCACCTATTCATCTACTCCAAAGGATCCTCGTGCCTACGGGTGGGCTTGGTACGGTATTGAAAATTTTGGTTCGGTAATTTGGTTTTCGGTATTTTGTGGTACGGTAAATCAATTAAAATAGTTTGGTCAACTTCAACTTATCTATATTCGTAATCGTATAATAAAGAATTATGACTTTGGCTTTTAAAGAAACATCTCAATTATAACATACTAATACTTGACACATGTAAAAATATTCAAAAGAAAGTACAATCAATTCTCTTAATCAATCAATCACCCAAAAAGAACATTCAAATTAAGATAGAGTAGTTAAAATTTCAACATCTAAATAATTAGGTACTATTTTATATATTTGTTAGTATTATATAGCTACATATATATGAATTTTATATACTTCGGTACGGTATTCGGTATTTCGATATTTTTTATAAATACCAAATAACATACCGAATACCAAACTTTTTAAAATGCATACCAACCAAATACCATACTATCCAAACCGCGGTGTTAAATTTTTTTATTTCGGTATGGTGTTTGGTATCTACCATACCATGCCCACCCCTACTCGTGGCCACAAAATCGTGGAAAATCTAACTTTGTATATTTTGGAATGATGGAATTCCAATAAGTTTTTTATCCTAAACCAACAACCATTGCTTTACCTCCAACCTCGATTTTTACTGCCATTTTCAGGTGCTTCAACATCTACATTTGAATTTTCTAAATCCTTTATGAGTGAATCTAAGCAAGCATTTATGGCTTCCAGTCTTGCTAAATTGGTTGCATGTTTTTCTTGGAACAAAGTCAACAATTGTGCCAATTGTTGTTGGATTAGATTTCTCATAATTTCCATCTCTGATACCATGTTATCGCGGTCCCCTGATATTGATCAAGTTATGGGACGTTGGAAGATGAAATAAGATGTTTTCTTCTTATGACCTATGGTGTTGGTACGTTAAGAGAGAACGTGCAATCTCTTCCGTTAAAGTACTCGGGAATTGGAATAATTTTCTGCTCATCTTTCCATTGAATTCAAATAACTTTAAGTACAACATCGGTGGATTAACCACCCTCCTAATAACAAGGAAATAACTTCATACGACTACTGAAATGAAAAAATTGAGGAATAACCTCCTTAGTGCTAAGAAGAAACAGGTAAACATAATTAATAGATAAGCTGATTTAATCTACTTTCTGATTTCTTTAAGTTTTCCATGCGTAAACTGTTGGTAGACTAAAAGGGGTGCTAACAACATACTATTAAGCCCCCATGACTTATGTTTAGCATAAGCACAACGCTTGAAGTGTGGGTCAGACACACATCAAGAGTTCAAGTTTGTTGCTACAGGAGCCTGGTATATAAGTGGGAGCAGGGACGCTTGAAGTGTGGGTCAGACACACATCAAGAATTCAAGTTTGTTGCTACAAAAGCCTGGTACATAAGTGGGAGTAGGGTAGAGGTACAGGCTCATACTTCCTAGAGTTTCTAACTTGTGGACCAACTGCCTTGGGCCATCTAGAACTATAACAATTTTCAAAGTAGGTTTTGTTTGACAGTTTCTTGGATTTAGTCGCTCAATTTGGCGTGAACACCACGATCACACACACACAAACATTTATATATTTGAAGGACAGTCTATTGGATATAGGTGTGGACAATCTATTTCATATAAACACTGAGATGAAATAACATAACTTAAAGAAATTAAAGTAGATCTTGATACGACACTCTGTAAAGTAACCCCAAGGATTATTCTAAAGCCAATTTGCTAATTCTAGTCCTCGTACTTGACTTCTGGCAATTAAAACAATCAACACACCAGTAGGTGGCTATAAATATTAAGGCAGTTGAAACACAACCTTAATTTGTCAAAATGCTTCAGTTCTGCTTATTTACATGTGTAGTAAAAGTTAGCAAGCTCCTCCTTCAGGTAAGTTTTCCATGTTTTCTCACGGTAACATTGAAACAACACTCTTATATAACCCCAGCTTTGGTTTAATACCAGTAAATGACGAGCTAAAAGCTACGGGGCACTTTGAATACATGGATCTTCGAGTTGATGAAGCTGAACATAGCATGGAAATGCACCTTCCATATCTTGCTAAAGTTTTCCAAGGGTATACTTTTCTAAATTAAATTTCACTTGTATGATTGTTTTATTCAGAGATAACTGTTATAGTTTCTAAGGCAGGTATCCAGTGAAAATTGTGCCCATTCTGGTTGGGGCTCTTAGTGCTGAAAGTGAAGGCCTTTATGGACGGTTACTCGCAAAATATGTGGATGACTCAAAGAATTTCTTTTCAGTGTCTTCGGATTTTTGTCATTGGGGATCAAGGTGAGTTTCATTCATCAATGTTGCATGTAGTTATATGTTCATCATATACAGAAAATCTGATCCGTGTATTGATGGCATACATTCTTGATTGTGGTGAATGAATTCTATTCCCTCATTAAAATAAGTTGATAATTTACCTGAAGATTGAACTTGAATGTTAGTTATTTTTGGTGCATTGGGATTTTTCAGGATTTGATTTGGTAGTCTTAGACTGACTAAAGATTGGCAGAAATCTAGAAGTTCAATAATCTGATTAACATTACACTTGTGTATATATATTGATAACCAAACAAGAAAACAAAACAATTATTTTAATAGAATATAGCTGCAGTAAAAGGAATATGAATTTATTTGACATCCTGGTTGACATAAAGCTTTGTTTCATCTAAGAAGCATTTCAATTCTTGCTTCTCAAAAAAGATGTTAAGTGCATGGTATGTGATAAATTCTTAATAATGGCTTCTAGATGGACTATCAACGCATACATATGTGTTTGCACTGTAATCTTTCTTAGTCTGCTGATGGATTCTACTTGATATACATATTCCTTGGCGTCGTTCTTTATATCAATTGGGCTTCTATTCTTAGGTTCAACTACATGCATTATGACAAAAGCCATGGAGCTATTTACAAATCTATTGAAGTCTTGGATAAAATGGGTATGGATATTATAGAAACAGGAGATCCAGATGCATTCAAACAGTACCTGTCGGAGACGGACAACACCATTTGTGGACGGCATCCAATCAGTGTTTTTCTCCACGTAACTCTCCTCCTCTCTTTTTGACAAATTGTCTTTTCCTGAAAGGTGTTTCCTTCTCTCTTGTCTATGTGGTTGTGCATAAAACCTTTTTCCAGGATTAATTATGTTTCAGTAAGCTTCTTAACTTACATGTCTATGCCAAGTTAGGTTGGTGTGTTGCTTTACTTTTATTACATATTCTGGTTCATTGATTATGTTATCCTCTTGACTGAACTTTTATTTTCATTTATGTAGATGTTGAAAAACTCATCGACTAAGATAAAGATTAGATTCCTTCGATATGAACAATCGAGCCAGAGCAAATCTATGAGGGACAGCAGCGTAAGCTATGCATCGGCAGTGGGAAAAGTTGATGGTTGAATTTTATCATTACAGAAGCTGCTTCTCTCTGGAGAAGCTAATTATGTGAATGTTAGTCAAGCTAACCGTGTAATATCTGATAATCATTGCCTTGATATTGGACCATCTTATTCTGGGTTTCGTGTTAATAAAAATTCATACTAGTAATTTTTAATCCCATAAGCTAAACAATTTCCTTGATGTAATTGCTCTCTATGAGTAAGATATACGCAGGTCCTCCTTATGTGCTTGTGTTTGATGTTGGAGTAAATTTTTATAATTAGTCAATGGTTTCGCTTAAAGTACATCTTTAAGTTTTTTTTTTGGAAAGGGGTCAAAAATACCCATCAACTTTCGTTTAATTGTTAGGTCTACTCTTCGTTTACCTACTATTATATGTTTTACATAGTTTTAATCTTAGGCCAGTATTTTTTCAAAGCTATTCTAAGAAAGTCTCATCTTCCTCCATAAAACTTTTATAATTAGTCGACGGCTTAGCTAAAAGTAGATCTTTAATTATTTTTCTATGGGAGAAGGGTAAAAAATACCCATCAACTTTTGTTTAATAGTTAGATTTACTCTTCGTTTACCAGAGTATTATATGCTTTACATAGTTTTAATCTTGGCCAATATTTTCTCAAAGCTATTCTAAGAAAGTCTTATCTACCTCCATATTTTTTTCACTAGATTGTTTCATTGTGATATATTAAAATATGATAAATATAACATATGAATATATGCAATCAAAAGTAACTAATCAAAGACAATCAAGATAAAAAGATCAAAAATGAAGAAAAAGAACTCTTCATATTTAGAATATAAAAGTGGAAACTAATCTAGTAATAGTATGTCACTTGTTTCTCTGACTAGAACAACAACAAATATTCAGTGTAGCCTAATAAGCGTTGTTTGATGATCAAAATGTCTCAATAAAATTAATGGTCTAAATCAAAATTTTACTGAGAGACTTCAAGTATATACATAGTTTTATATTATACATAATTTTTTTTTAATCTTGGCAAATATTTGCACTCAGAAATCATGAGTTCTTGTTAAACATCAATGTACCCCCCAACAATTATGGCAACAAACATCAATACACCCCAAAAGAATTGATATACAAAAAAAATATTTTAAACAAAATACTTGTAAAGATTATGAAAATTTATCAACTCAAGAGAAAAATGATATTTGATTAAAAGATATATATATATATATATATATAGAGAGAGAGAGAGAGAGAGAGAGAGAGAGAGGTGTTGTTCTTCTCAGAATCACTAAGGGGTCGTTTGGTAGGCCACATTAGAAGAAATAGTCCATGTATTATGTATGGTCTTATTTAGTACTATGTTTGGTAGGAATTTGGGCTTATGTATAACTGATATACCGTGAGTTTACGGTATTTCTAATACATTTCACTTACAAGTTGTGTGTGTCTAGGGCCTTTTAGTATTGGTTTTTATGTGTTTTTATCATATTTTGCAGGAAAGATGTTCAGGCGCGGAAGTAAAGAGAC
>JAJOOO010022153.1:0-20689 GCA_029582685.1 Solanum piurae
ATCGCGTAAAACAAATATTGCAAATTAACAAGTCATAATGAAAATGATCATAATTTAAAAGTACTAAATCATGCTAAAATAAGTTTAATAAGTATTAGATACATGACTAAATATTAAAGGAAATTAAAATTAGATTATGTATTTGAATTGTCTAAACCAATGTAAAACCAAAGAACAAATATTCAATATTATTGTCATTCTTAGTGTTGAATTGATTTTCTTTTTGCATTAGTATTAATTTGATTTGTTTTTAAGCTTTATTATAATTATCAACATCTGTGGACTATAATCTTTATTAAACATTCAAAATTCTAAGTTTCAAACTTGAAATAATATATTAAAAGATAAAAACTATGAAAAAGTATAAGAAATATTTAAAAATGATATCAAAGTAAATATTTTTATGTATAAAATAAAATTTTAAAATTATATATATAATGTCGGGTTGGTTGGTCTCGGGTTGGTTTTTTTTAGTTAAAACTAAACCAACCCAAATATAGTTGGGGTTTTTTTTCAATACCAAACCAAGTCAAACCAACTACTAGTCGAATTTTTTTTCTCAGTTTGACTCGGTTTGCAATTTGATTCGGTTTTCGATTCGATTTTGTACACCCCTAGGGATAACTCCCTATTTTGAAGAAGAAATTTGAAATTTAAAAGAGGAACTTTCTAAAATAACTATGGTTTGGGCTTGATTAAAAATTTATAATTATAATTTGCTTAATTATGATTCATAGCTACGTGTTAGAAAGAGGAGAGAGACAAGCGAGACTAGGAGAGAGAAGAGATTTGGGAAAGAGACCCAAGAGTCAAGAGAGAGGATAAATACATATTGTATTCGTTGTATCAGATTGTATCACGAATACATTTGATTTGTATCAACAAATACAATTATATCAAGTGTATAAACAAATACAATTTGTATTAACAAATAAGTGCCGGCTCTATGCTTTGATAATTAAGGCATATGCCTTGGGCCCCCAATTTTAGGGGGCCTCAAATTTTACCAAGAATAAAGTATGTGTTAATTATTTATAATAAAAAGTATTTAAAAAATTTATATTACTTTATTCTCTTTGACCCCATATTATGTTCTAACTCTTATCTTTATTTAAAATTTGTCAACTTATTACTTATATTATGTTTAATTCATATAATGATTGTCTTAGAGAAATTAAAAAGTTCAATGTTGAATTGATAAAATCATATCTGAAACTAATAATTGATTTTTTTTTTTGAAGAAATCATTTATAAAAAAATTCTAAGTAATAATTTGCATTTGAAAAGTGTAAGAAAGATAAATTTAAAATAAACACATCTGAAATTTGTTTAGATTTTAGGCCTTCAATTGAAATTTTGCTTTATGCCTTCGATTACGTTGAGCCGCCCATGTAACAAATACAATTATATCAGATTGTATCAACGAATACAATATGTATCGCCGAATATCAGGTGTATATGTTCCTTGTGTATTCACTAAGTATCAATTGTCTTAACTAATACAATTGTATAAGCAAATATAATTGTATCAAGTGTATATGTTCCTTGTGTATTCGCTCTATATAAATGTATTTGAGTGTATCTGCAACTGGCTAAAGATTTGTATTCAATGTATTCAACTGTAATTTGTCCTTGTTATACATTTATATCATATTTTGTATACTCTTTTAGAATACAATTGATATAATATTGTATTTCTCCCTCGTTCAGGCATACTAAGAGTCGGACTATGAAATAAAAGAGGAGAACACGAATAAGTGAGGTCTCCACCCTCTCTTGCCTAATACAAACCTCTCAACTATAATTGATACAAAATAATACAATTGATACAACTTCTTTTGCAATCTGAAACTTGTATTGGACTGGAGATACAAAGAGAAGGAGAGGGGAGAGTCGAGGGAGATAGAAATTTGCTATAAAACCCTAAATATAGCTATGAATTGTAATTCTTTTAAACTATAGGTGGGTATAGTGAATACATATCACATGTTTGCCTTATTATGTAATTTCAAAAACGACTTTAGTTTGGGCATAATGAGAAATCTATAATCATAGTTTGCTTAGTTACGATTCATACTTACATATTAGAAGGAGGAAAGTGGTGAAGGATATTGGGAGAGGGATGAGAGAGACATGAGATATTTGGGAGAGACAAAGAGAGAAAAGAGAGGGGAGAGCGAGAATGAATACGTATTATATTCGTTGTATGAGGTTATGTCATGAATATAATTGATTTGTATCAACGAATGCAATTAATTTGTAGTACATATATAATTGTATCAAGCGTATTAACAAATACAATTTGTATCAACAAATACAATTGTATTAGGTCGTATCAATGAATAAAATTTATATCACCGTCAAGTGTATATGTTCCTTGTGTATTCACTATGTATCAATTGTATCAACGAATATAATTATCAAGGAAACATACACTTTAATACAATTGATACAATATTATATTTCTCCTTCGTTCAGACATACAAAGAGTCTGAGTATGAAAAGGAAGAAGAGAGATCTCCACCATTTCTCGCTTTATACAAATCTCTCACTTATATTTGATAGAATACAAATACAAAATACAGTTGACAAAATACAATTTGACATAATACAATTGGCAGAATACAATTGATCCAACTTCTTTTGCAATTTGGAACATTATTATTGGGTTGGATATACGGAGGGAGAGGGAGAGGGAGGAAAGAGGCGAGAGAGAAAATTACTATTAAATCCTAATTATAGCTATAAATTATAATGCTTTTAAACTATAGTTGCGTATAGTAAATACATATCACATGTCTTACTATGTCGCAACACTCAATACTCATCCTTACAGTTTAAACTTAGAAGTACCCTATCCTGTTTATAAAGACATGACTAAGATTATACAGTATATGATTGATATAAATAGAAATAATGTTACATGAAGATATATATATTTTAAGATTTAAGGAGGTAAAGTCCAAAACTCTATGATTGATCAATTTGATACTCTCATCAAGATTAAGGAATAGAGTTCTGCAGTAACAATTCCAATGATGATTACAGTAACAACTTGCACTAGAGAACAAGAAATTGAGATATTATTTAATTCTTGAAACTCTTCTATAAAGTTTAACATTGTAAAAGTTGTATTCACATAACTAAATCTCATTGAAATGGAGCTTCTATTCTCCCAATTCTCTATATTTCTTAGCTTTCTACTCTTTCTAGTCATAGCTATTAAGCTTATGAGAGAATCCAAGAGAGGAAAAGGGCCAAATTTACCCCCCGGTCCACGAAAACTTCCTCTTATCGGTAACTTGCATCAGTTAATGGGATCACTCCCTCATCATACTTTGAGAGACATAGCTAATGAATACGGACCGATTATGCACCTAAGATTTGGTGAAGTTCCTACTGTTATTGTATCCTCGGCTGAAGCAGCGAAAGAAGTTATGAAAACACATGATCTTGTTTTTGCAGATAGGCCGAAAATTCTTGTTGCAGATATAATTGGATACAATAGCACTCAGATTACATTTTCTCCTTATGGTGATCATTGGAGACAACTTAGAAAAATATGTGTTGCAGAGCTACTTAATGTCAAACGCGTACAATCATTTGAGTCGATAAGACAAGAGGAAGTGGAGGATCTCATCAAGACGATTTCCTCGAATCCTTCTGGTACTAGCATCAATCTAAGTCAAATGATATTTACTTTGACAAACAACATAATTGCCAGGGCAGCATTTGGTAGGAAACTCGAGAATCAAGATGAATTTATCGCTACCTTGAGGAAAATAGTTGATCTGGCAGGTGGATTTGACTTGCCAGACACATTCCCTTCACTCAAATTTCTCCATCCTCTAACTGGTGCAAAAGCTGCAATGGAGAAAATACATCACCAAATCGACAAGATTTTAGAAAGCGTTCTTCAAGAGCATAAAGCTGCAAGGAAACTAACAATCGATCGTAAGGACAAGATGCACACGGAAGATCTTGTAGATGTACTATTGAGAGTTCAAGAAAGTGGTGACCTTGAAGTTCCTATCACAACTGACACAATCAAAGCTGTCATTCTGGTATGTTTTTACAGAATCTCACTTTTACTTTAATGTTTTAGAAAGCTTAGTTGTACGGACTTAGAGTCTAACTAATGTTCCGTGCGGCACTTGACAAATTTGAATGACAAAGTGGCGGGTCATGACATTAGGACTTGAGTTTAACTTCTATATACAGATAGTGTAAAAGAACTATTTACTCATCTGAGATATAATTATAAGTAGTGTGCAAAGACCTTAAAAGACTATATAATATGGACCTGATGGAGTATTAACTATAATTGCATTCTCAGGAAACATTTATTGCGGGGACTGACACATCATCGACAGCCTTAGAGTGGGCAATGGCAGAACTGATGAAGAATCCACAGGTAATGGAGCAGGCGCAGGCCGAAGTGAGACAAGCATTCAAAGGAAAAAGTATGATGACAGAGTCTGAAGTGCAGCAACTGGACTACTTGAGATTGGTTATCAAAGAAACATTGAGATTGCACGCGCCCGTGCCTTTGTTAGTACCAAGAGTAGCTAGACAAAGATGTGAACTTGGCGGATACGAGATACAGGCCAATACAAGGTTAATGGTTAATGCATGGGCAATATGCAGGGATCCAAAATACTGGGAAAATGCTGAATGCTTTGTACCAGAAAGACATCGAAATTCGACACTTGATTTCAAAGGGAATAACTTTGAGTTCATACCATTTGGTGCTGGAAGGAGAGCATGTCCTGGAATTTTGTTTGGAATTTCAAATCTTGAACTTCCACTTGCTCAGCTTCTGTTGCATTTTGATTGGAAACTACCAAATGGAATTGAACCAAACAACCTTGACATGACAGAGGCTTTTGGTGAAACAGTAAGGAAGAAAAGCAACTTACATGTAATTGGAAATCATTATATGTCCAAATAATCCTGAGTCGTTTCTAGGAAAAGAAGGAACCGCTATAATAACTAGTGCGTGCATTTTATTTTCTTCGATCTTCTCTTTGTAATATCAGTACTTTATGATCCTTCTTTGGATTCAGGGGCATATCTCATTTGGGAAATTTTATTAATAAAGGGGTGATCACTACCTACTGTTTCTCCCTAATGTTCTTTGCCAAATGCCTCTAGTTTCTATTAATTGTTAGTGTATCATTTATTCAAATGGTGAAAATTGATCTAATTAATATCTATGGCTTATCTCATTTGGGAAAACACCGCACTTGTTACTTCCCAACTTCTTCTGGATTGTTGAACTAGCAACTCATGAATGTTGCTACGTTGGACGAGCCAAGAAGTCATATTGGTAACTTTTGCAAGTCAATCTTAAGTTACGATTCTTCATTTTTTTTTCCAGTTAAGCCAAACGCGCTCATAACTTGTTAGAAAAATGACATATATAACCCTCTTTTTAATTATAAAGACAAGAAAATTACAATGTTGTAACAAAGGGATAGATTCAAAGAAGGTCCTAATTTCACTCAAATTCAAGAGAATGAGAGGTAAATTGTATCTCCTAATATTTTGATCTCCCAATCACGTGTCCGAAAATTATCGGTTGATATAGCAAAATTCAACTAATTATTTTCCATTGGAAAAGTTAATGAATTTCTCTATTACACAAGGTTTTCTTCTTGTTTGTTTAATCTCAATAACCAAAAAAATTGGGCAGAAGAGCATTTTTTGTTGAATTTTATTTTCCCTCTGCCATTCTAACTCTGAAAAAAAGAAGTTATTGAGATTGAAACAAAAGCAAAGAAGACAATAATTTTTTTTAAAAAAAAATGTCATTCACAGGAACATTAGATAAATGCAAAGCTTGTGATAAGACTGTTTACTTTGTTGATTTGTTGTCTGCTGATGGAATAACTTATCATAAATCTTGCTTCAAATGCACACATTGCAAAGGAACTCTTGTGGTTGGTGCATCTTTTTTTGTCCTTTCTTTTAATATGTAATTGTTGCGACATGGACAGTAAGAATTTATTATAATAGGCCGTAATTTACTTGAAATTGAGGCGTGGTTATTGATGTTGTTGCAACATACCACATCCACTTTACAAGAAATTGATTAAAAGAAGTTTGTCCTTTTTATCTCAAAACACCACTAAAAGTTAGCAAGATATCGTTCCTCTCACATCAAATCAACAACAACAAATTTCACGCCTCAATTTCAAACAACTAATTATCAAGATTAATTATATGAATCTTTACTATCTATGTCACTCCATTTAAGCATGTCACGCATGAGTAGTTTTATATTGGGGGTCAATCTACCTCAATCCTCCTCGTTTATTCAGGTTCACTATAGAATTTAAATTGTTGTTCAATAGATCATGAGATGATCAACATTTTTTTTTTGTAATTCTTTTTTTTATATTATGATCATGGGATAATAATATGACATTTAATATAATGTGATGTAGATGAGCAACTACTCCTCCATGGATGGAGTCCTCTATTGCAAGACACATTTTGAACAACTTTTTAAGGAATGTGGAAATTTTAGCAAGAACTTTCAGGCTTGTAAGACATTCTTTTAACTTACATAATACATGCCAATTAACTTTTTAAATTCATTTTTACTAATTTTTTTTGTCCTTTTAATTAACATTTCAGCACCTAAGCCTGACAAGGAAAATGCATTGGTACGTTATGCTTGTAATTAAGTACATTTTCATCAAGTTTTTTATATTCTATAATGAAATTTGAAAATTTTAAAAAATTATATTTTATGTTTCTTTAAACCATCCTTATTAATCTGTAAAATTAATTTTGTGCAGGCAAGAACTCCAAGCAAACTCTCTGCCATGTTTTGTGGAACCCAAGACAAATGTGCAGCATGCACCAAAACTGTCTATCCACTTGAAAAGGTTAGAATCATTTTTTTTTTTTAAAAATAAATAAAAAATAAGCCCCTTCACTAGTTATCCATGTGTTTGGTACGATGGAAATCATTTTCTCTAAATACGTTTTTTAAAAAATATTTTTTGGTGTTTTGTTGGTGAGTGAAGAATATTATCCGTCAAAAATATTCATTAAAAGTTGATGATATTGAAAAATGTTTTTATGAAATTTTTGAGTAATTAAGATTGATAAAAATGTCTTAAGTGCTAGTTTGAAGAGATAGTATGAAGTTAAAAGTTAAATAATTGTAGGAAAAATGATTCTTTCTAGTTTCTACAAAGAGAAAAGGGTCTGAAAAATACTTCAACTTTGGCCGAAATTGTTGTTACGATACCAAACTTTATGGATGACCTTTTACCCCATGCACTATTTAAAAGTGTATTTTAAAGGTATATATGTGCCCACGTGGACACGTTACTATTTGTAATTATGCAATATTTATGATGTCCACGTGGGCACATATATACCTTTAAAATACACTATTAAATAGTGCAGGGGTAAAAGGTCCTTTCCAAAGTTCGGTATCGTAACAACAATTTCGACCAAAGTTCAGATATATTTAAGACCTTTTCTCCTTCTACAATTAAGGGCAGAGACAGTCGATAGATTTAGAATTTAAATTTTATGGGTTGTGAATTTTTAGGATAGTAACTTCAAGTACTAGTAATTAAATTAATTTTGAATTTTATTTTTGTATATACTTAGTTAATTTTTAAGCTACATATATATGAATAGGGCAAAAGCTATTGAGTCCTTTTAAGCCCATATTATAAAGCTTGCATTTAATGTCCTCACTAAGGAAAGTCATTTTCCCCATTTTGTGAAAACTATTTTCCTTTGAAAATATGTTTTGGTAACTAAACACCAGAAAATGAACTCCTCCTGATGACTTTCGTCGTACCAAACGACAATGGTCCGAGATTATAAGAGGGGGGGAAATGTATAGTGATTGATAAGATGGATATTGAAATTTATGTTATAGGTGACAATGGAGGGAGAATCATTCCACAAGTCATGTTTCAAATGTGCTCATGGAGGGTGTCCACTTACACATGCAACATATGCATCACTTGATGGAATCCTCTATTGCAAACATCATTTTGCACAACTTTTCATGGAGAAAGGCACTTATCAACATGTCCTTGAAGCTGCAAATAATAAGAAGAATGCTGATCAAGCAGCAGCAAATGAGGCTACAAAAACAGATGAGCAACCAGAAAAGGAACCTCATGAGGAAGAGTCACAAGAATAACCCTAAGATATTGGATTATTGATCAATTGAATTTTTTTTTTATAAGTAAAAATAATCCAAATTTGTTTGTATGTTTCTAATCAGTAAATAAAGCTTTTCCTTTTCTTTTTGTGATCAATAGATAAACCCTCTTATTATAATCAAATTACTTTCCTGGATTTTTATTCTTCACTTTACCTTTCTTTTAATTTTGAGCTTGTAAACATTGTTAAGAAGATATGCACTATATAAATTTGATCATATTAGATAATAGCAATTTCAAATTATGTGTATGCGTCCCTCTATTTATAGTGCAGATTTCTTTGAGTTTAACTTTTATATATTGATAATACAAAAAGTCGATTACACTACAAAAAATGATAGATAAAGAGTGTAAAAGGATGCATGGCTGCAACGAAGCAAGTAAAAAAATATGAGCAAGTTGGGAGAGTAAAGTATGCATTAACTCTTGAACGAAGAGGGGGCGAAAATAGTGTACGGGGGATTTGGAACACTTAGGGAAGTGTCACAATTATGATTGTTATTGTAGGCATATAAAGGTTGAGGAGGTGAAAGTTACTATTCATAGGTTGCGAAGGGGAAGAGTCATATAGAGACTAGACAAACGAAATTCCAGTGGATTATTGGAAGAGCTTAGGTGGGGTAGGCACAGAGTGAATGACTGAGTTGTTTAATATTGTTTTCAAGATGACAAAGTTGCTTGAAGCATATAGAGATGAAGTACGATGCTTCCATTGTACACGGACAAGGGTGATATTCAATATTGCAACAACTATAGGGATATTGAGCTGCTAAGACACACTATGAAGGTATGTGAGAGGGTGGTGCAGATGATGGATCAATTTGGATTTATGCTAGGACACTTGACTACAGAGACCATTCATCTCGTAAGGAGATTAGTTTAGCATTATAGGGACAGAAGAGGGACTTACATATGATATTCATTTGACCTAGAAAAGGTTTGTGACAGTCCCCAATGAGGCTTTATGGAAGTGTTTGGGGACTATATGTATACCTATGACGTACACTAGGTCGATTAAAGACATGTACGATGAAGTCAAGACCCCATTAAAGATAGTGGGAGGAGACTTAGAGCACTTTTCGTGTTGATAGAGTTGTTACTTCTATTTTTCTTGATTATGGATGTATTGATGCGAAAAATTCAAGGTGACGTTCCATTGTATATGTTATTTGTGGATGATATAGTTTTAATTGAAGAAACTCGTGACAAAGTTGATGCTAAGTTGGAGGTTTTGAGATAGACTATGAAGTCTAAAATGTTCAAGTTGTGCATGATCAAGACTAAAAACTTAAAGTGCAAGTACTTTAGTGATATGACACATGAGACTAACTTGGAAAGTAAGGTTTTATACACACATATCATCCAAATTAAAAGAGGGGTCATTTAAGTATCTAAGGTCTAGTATCAAGGAAAACAAGGAGATTGATGAGGATGTTACTCACTGTATGGTGGATGAAATGGAGGCTCGTATCCAGAGTCTTGTGTGATAAAAGGGTGCCCTTAAACTTATAGTCAAGTTCTACAAACTGGTGGTTAGACCAACTATGTTGTATGGAACAAAATGTTGGCAGTCATAAACTCTCAAATTCAAAAAATGAAAGTGGTGGAGATGAGAATACTGCAATGGATATGTGGGTATACTAGGAGAGATATGATTAAAAATGAGTATATTTGAGTCAAAGTGGGAGTGACTTCGGTAAAAGACAAAATGCGGAAAGCGGGGTTGAGTGTCACGATCCAGACCGTCGTGATTGACACCCACACTAACCCTCCGGTGGGAGAACCATTACTACAACCCAAACTAACAAAATTTATGAAAATTAAGGCATTTAAGGTTACAGAAGCAGGTTTAAATGACTATATAATTAATATGGAATCCCCATAAACTTCGAAAGTTCAACTAACATCTAACAACTAATGCAGAAATACCCTTAGAACCTGAAACTCATTATACCAAAACTCTACTAACGACAAGTCTAAGAACAAGGGGTACAACCCCAAAACTAAACAAACACCTTAAACAAATAGTCTGAGTCCGAAAAGAGTGGACTTAAACAAGAAAGATTCATGGCTGCCTGAAAGAACTGGCTCACCTTTGAATCCGGTCACGCTCAAAAGTCACCTAGCTGAGGTCTATCAATAGCCGCCTGAAGATGCCTTGTACTCAACAAAGAACAAGCAAGTGCAGTATCAGTACACAACCACAATGTACTGGTAGGATCACACGGCTATCCCAATAAGTGAAACACATGCAAGTAATCACAACATTACAAAATAGGTATATACCGAACATATACAATATTAGTCATCTTTTCAGGATCAATGTAACATCCTACGTTCTCAATAATACACATTGGTTATTAATTTAGAGCAACATATAGTCTTCCAATATCAATCATCATTAGATATGAACGTAATCATCACAAGTAGATACACAAAACAATTCAATGGTCCTCTCATGGAACCCACACCCAAACTGTTAGCGTACCGGTACGTGGTATCCAATCCAATGTTTATGCCAGAATGTGGCAACTGATCCAATATTTATGCCGGAACGTGAAAATCGATCCCATGTTTATGCCGGAACGTGGCAACCGATCCAAGTTAGTGTGTCGGACACCCGATCCATTCAACAAACCACAATCACAATCACAATCACAATGTATATTCTCACAATCATACAACAAGATGTGATTCATGGTATACAATTATTCAATTATCCTCATTTACGATTAGGTTGATCAATAATGCAACATTCGCATACATACATGCATTATAATAATCAATTACAAACATACATCACACTAACATGAAATCACAACCATCACCTACCTCAAATTCAAGCTTGAATCCCTAAGGCACTTAAATCTTCCTTTCCGGATTCTTCCCGCTTATTCGTGGTCTAACAATATACAATTAACGCAAGGATCAACAATCAAAGGTCTAATTATCCGAATTATAACAAACCCAATAACCCTAGACCAACCCAAGATCCTAATACCCAATTTATGGCTTTTTTCACCATTAATTTCAGATCAAAATCCTTCCCCAACAATAATTACCCACGAATTTACATTCTACGGATTGAAAAATGGATTCGGGGAGTGAAAACCTTACCTTTAGCCTCAAGAATGGTGAAAAACTGTCAAGAAAACCCCTGAGGTCGTTCCTTAGCTCTTAAAGTCGAAAAATGCAGAATAAAACGTTTTTGGGGTTTTATTTCTTACTTAAGTCTCGTATGTCCTGCTACGACGGGACCCATCCCGCTACAGCGGCAGCCATCCCACTACGGCGGCATGCACAGAGACAGAATGCTGAAATTTAAATTCCAAACCCCCATTTCACAACACACCTTCAATCCTAGACATTCAAAAACCACCCGTTCACGCTAAGATCATTTTCGGGAGTTCTACTCGATCGAATTCAATTCCGTAAAGTCGTACGAGTTCCTTAACATCTTAGCTATCTATTCATGTAATAAAAATCATAATTAAATCACCCAGTTGTTACCAGATGTCCCTAGACTTTACGAACTTCGATCGTTCAAATTTGGACTAGGTTAGAAAATTTCAAGTTGCTACCAAAAGTTTTCTGACCCCAATTCTTTCTCCATTGGCTTTTCCCTAACGATGAAATCAGGTCGTTACATTGAGATGGTTCAACCATATGATGAACAAATACAAGAATGTCAATGCAAAGGTGTGAGAGGTTGATTATGAATATATATTGAGGAGAGTTAGAGGTAGATTAAAGAAGCTTGATAACAAGTAGAAAGTATTGGTGCATAACATTAAAATGAAATCTACTTGGAGCCTAAGAAATATTTCAGAAAGTATATGGGATTTTTCCACATTAGTAACTTCTGAAAGTGCAAAATGTAAAAGGTAATTCATTTGGGACCTCAGCCACATTTCAAAAGGCTTAAGGGACCATTCTGTAGTACCCAAATACTTTCTAAACACTTCTAATCGCTTCCATTACCTTTTTTTGTTTTTGTTTTTTCTACCCCAATAGTTT
The DNA here is from genome assembly GCA_029582685.1 of Solanum piurae. Classification (NCBI taxonomy): domain Eukaryota; kingdom Viridiplantae; phylum Streptophyta; class Magnoliopsida; order Solanales; family Solanaceae; genus Solanum; species Solanum piurae. The sequence continues at coordinate 12,222 of JAJOOO010022153.1, forward strand.
CACTTAGAATCTGCGAAGAAGAATGGATCCCAGAATTGATAAACTGGTGAGAAGGACAACCATGGTGGCTACCGTTACTGCATCATATTTTCTTTTAACTGCAGATTATGGCACTGAACCAAGTGTTCTCGATCCGGTAAATCTCTAATTGCGTCCGGCTTGTTGATGTTTTAATCTTTAATTTAACATTTTTTGGTTCTTAGTTATTCATTTTGTGTCTGAGTAGTTGATCGTGAAATGTAATATTTAGTTTTTGAATATAAAAAATTAGGTACGCTGGTGTGTGAGGTTTAGGAATCAAAGACTTTTAACAACTAATGGATCAATTTGGCTTGATACTGCAACAAAAACTACATACCCGGTGTAATCTTACTAGTGGGATCTGGGGAGGTATGGTGTACACAAACCTAATCTCTACCTAGCAGAGATACAGAGGATGTTTTTGATAGAACGTCCACTTAAATAAAACATTTCAAAGCAGTTTGAAAAAGAGAATACAGAAATGAAAACAGTAATAATAATGAAATAAAGCGAATCAGAGGGTAGTAGAGAGCTGAGAGAAATACTGGCAACCAAATAATGTGATAATCAAGCACAAAAAACACTAGTGATAACCAAAATTGAAGAACAAGAAACTATGAGAATAGTGTTAATGCTACTGGTAAGAAAGTAGGTACAAATATGACCCCCAAGCCTATCAATTCGGCTTGATACATAAAAAATAAAACGCGTGATATATAAATAGATACTTAAACTTGGCCTCAACTGGCAAGTAATCCCTTCAAGTATGAGTATGCACATCTAGACACCTCAACTTGTCTCCACTATGTTAGTTGAACATTCCCAACATATTAAATGATCATCTAGACACTTTCAAAATTTATGTGTCACATGTGCGTCGGGTGTCCACGAGACATTGTAGAAACTAATTGCAGTGTTTAGTTGTCAGTTGAGACCAAGTTGAGATGTCTAGATGCACACTTTCAAAGTTGGATTGCTTACTTGCCCGTTGAGGCTAAATTTGAGTGTATGTTTATGTATTATGCAAAAAAAAATCCATTATGTGGAAATTGGAATTATCAAGTGGTAATAGTCACACACGTCTCCCAATACGATACCTCTTTGTACACCTAGTTTCTTGTTGGTGAAGAATTCAGCCTTACAGGTTTCATTTAATCCTGCCAACTTTGGGGTTCTTTAGAGTTATTGCCTGCTCTTGAATCTTTCCCTCTAATCCCCTTTTTTCTTTGGTTCTTGAAGCATGTTAGAGTAGAAAATTGTGGTAGAGTGAGCAAATAGGTTGGTTTACTCTGGAACATACAGTAGGAAATAGGTAATTAGAATATTGTAGTAGTACAACAACAACTACACCTCAATCCTAAGAAATTCAGAGTGGATATATGAATCCTCACTGGTCATGTCGTTCCATTTAAGCTTATATCAGTGCAATATTATAGAAAATATAAGGTACTGCAAGTTATCTATATTCTTACACGGCTATAGAACTCCTAGAAAGCATAAAGACCTAATGGAAAGAGTACTAACGTGACTTAGGATCTTAGGATGTAAGAGGACTGCATACAATTGAATTAAATTTAACAAACAAGAACCTGGAAGGGCTATTTGACTGAGGTCACTATAAGTAGCATTGCATCAAAAGCTTGACAATTGCACTTGAGAAAAGACAGTACTATATGCATCTTACTTTAACCAAATGAAGATATTTTAGGTGGTCTAATGGATTTTCAAGTTCAGTAAATTGAATTATACTTTTTACATAACTGAACCAGCATTTGCTCAAAATATTTTACTGTATAGGGTATGCCTTATTTATTCAGTCCTTTCTCATTCTATATTATCTGAACTTTATGGATTTGTCACCTATCCATTTCCAACAATCATATGCACCTTTTGCACTTGTATCCACTACCCTGTTGGGAGAATTGGTGCTTTACAGTTGGAAGTCTATTAAACATAAAGTGATTTTTAGTCCATGCTGTGTAGTATCTCTTGGTGTACTCACATGCCCGTGGAAATTGTATGTTTGGATGAATTAGTAAAGATTTAAGGCCAACTTGTTTTTTTCCTGTGTGTCTTTTTTGTGAGAAACTAGTGTAGCCTCTCTTCGCTGCCAAACACAAAGTTTGGCCATTGGAGCTATAAAACTCCTGGGTGATTATAGTTGACTAAACAAGATATATTAACTAGGACAGAAGACATCTTTGATGTGCTAGATTGTTTATAGGCAGCAGTTTAGATTAAGACTGATTTACTCTGTAAGTTGTAATACTTTTGAAGGGGAACTGCACTTCTGTTGTAGTATACCTGTGCATATATAGACTTAAGTTACCAGTTTTTTTAAAAAAACAAAAAAATAGCTGACTAAACATGATGTAGTCTGCATAATATCTCAACTTTATGTTTTTCTCGGCAATCATTTCAGAGGTTTGAGATTTTCCTTATTGGTTCTTAATTCTTATAGAACCCACAAAAAGAATTCATATTTCTTTTTTGCTTGAACTAGCTTGGTTGTTTAATTAGTAGAATAGAAGAGTCCTTGCGTCTTTTAGCAGACTTCTTAATTATATAGCTTGTCCATATGAAAGTGCTGGTTATGTTTCTCATGCCCTGATAAATTATCTGTATCCTTCCCAATAATTCCATGCTTTTACAGTTTTGGGTAATTAACACTCTAGTGTGGAGTCTTGTTCCCTAACCTAGTTAGGTTTTAAGGAAGCCTTCTATACCTCGTATTAAGACATTGAAAAAGACTATTTGAACCTCATTCAAAAACAAAAGAAAAAGCAATGGATGTTGTGCATTGCTTTGAGTTGCTCCTACATTGGGAAATTTCTAATAGCATAGTGTATTAGAAATTGTCATTTCCTGTAGTGAGAGTGAAGCGCTCTTTTTTCTAGTGTTATTATCAAGTAACCTTTCAAGAATTTACTTCGTACTATGCATATTGGTCAGCCTTACAATAAGCACTTCCTTATGGCGTTTGTTTCTGCTTTTTAAAATGTCAGATTAAAAATGCAATATTGTCAGCAGAGCATTCTCTCAAAGAGTTAATCTTTGGACCAAAGAAGGGTGTTGAAGAACACGAGGCTGAGAAACCGCCCCCTAGCTCTTTGGAGAAACATCAAAAGTCTGGTGGCTAACTGGTTTTCCTCGTCCAATCATGCAGTCTATAGGATTACAGCCTAATCCAACATCTGGAGCTCTCATTTACTTCATTTTCTGAATGCTTTTTCTTCTAAAGGTGAATGTGAATATTTAGAATAGCTCTCCTTTAAGCTTGTTATTAATGTTGTAAATGTTATCTGGTACCAAAGCTTGTTTAATCTGATAGTTTTGCAAACCACATAGCAAGATCGGAAATATTAGTTGAAGTAGGCCTTCCATGAAGTTTCTGTGGTGAGCCCTTCTGTATAACAACTTCCCATAAACCTGTTTTCAGGGTTGTGGTTCAGTAGTTAGCGGGCATGTGATGTGTGGATTAGATCAAAGGCAGAGGGGCAAACCCGTTTCCGAGTTTCAAATTGCCTGCTAAATTGGTTCTCGATATTTGTTGTTATTGTTAAATTAGGTCTTAGGCTTAACTCACATCCCAAAAGCTAGCTCAAAGGGAGGAGGATTGTCCAAGCCTTATAAGGAGTCCACCCATCTCATTAACCACCGATGTGGGACTTTTGTCATTCTTTAACACCCCACCTCACGCCTAGTGCTTAGCATTTGGTGTGTGGGCAATTTTGATTTTGGGGGCCCCAACATCGGGTGAGACGGGCCCTGTTCTGATACCATGTTAAATTAGGTCTTAAGCCTAACTCACACCCCAAAAGCTAGCTCAAAGGGTAGAGGATTGCCCAAGCCTTATAAGGAGTCCACCCATCTCATTAACCATCGATGTGAGACTTTTGTCATTCTTTAATAGTTATCACAAAATATGATTAAAAAACATATGAATGAAGTTAATGTGGAGGGTTATGGTGGAGTGATTAATATTTATTTTTTAGATTTAAATAAAATGTTCCGAGTTCGATCTTTGAATATGAGTTATCTTTGTTAGATTCTCTCCTGGTTGAAACATAAAAAATAGTAGAAGGATTGGTTAGTTCTTCATTGAAAACCATAACTTAGGGCTATTACACAAAATAGGACACTTGGGTCAAGAAAAATAACAAAATCTAAAAGAAAAGTAGAAGGAAAATAAAAACTTTTCGGTTAATTAAACTATAAATAATGGATAATATTAGCTATCAAGGAATGTGGTAGAGCTGTCAATATGGGTCGATTCAGCCTAAACGGGTATAGTCAATGTGGTGTTTTGGAATTTTATTATCACATCGACAAATCTTAGAAGAGGAAATTTCACAAACCTAATATATGCATTTATCCTAGCAATGGGTGCTTGTGTCTCATCTCTAACCAAAATTGATTTCGTCCTCACCAAATGTGAGAGAATGAAACAACGAAATTTAGTAACTGATAGAACCAAGTACTCACGTAAATAACCAAAGATAATTTTTTTTCTAAAATGTCTAGTAGCCTCTCGAAGATAGATACTGATGTCATAGTATCGGTTCGTGAGACTTTACTTGACACTTGCTTTTGTACTCACGAGACTAGTGAATCTAAAGTTTTGATATCAAATTGTCACAATCCAAAATTGGGTCATGACACCTAAACAAATCCCCCTAGTAGATGAGCTTAATTCATTTCAAAGGACAAACGACGATGTAATTAAGCATGAAAGTAAAAGAACATCAACAAAATAGTTTAAAATCTAGGGAAATTCTCATAAAACAATACAACGATACAATACAAACCACGCAAGATTTAATGTCAAGTGTACAAGAGCGATCTACTAAAAGAAGCATCAAAACTGAACTATGAAGTTGTCTGGGGTAAGACATCAAAAGCAAGTAGATCACCACAACTTCGAATAAACACAACTCTGTAAGATGAAGAATCATACCGAAGACAAAACTTGATCCTTATTAGAAAAGATGCAGGAAAGAGTAGGGTGAGTCCAAACTACTAGCACTCAATAGGCATCATAGCTCGACAAAACTTGAATTTAATTATTATATTGCATAAAGAATGTTAAATTAATCATAAACACAGAAAAGTTTCAATAGTTCAATAATACAACAATAACAATAAAATACACGCAACGATATATAATATGCAATGTTATGCAATGATTATATCAATAAATTTCCTGTCACGATCCCAACAATTATGAATTGACATCCACTCACACCCCTCCCCCAATGGGAATGGGAGAACCAAATCTTACCAACTAAAGCATGCTAAAACTAAATCTTAAATCATTAATTAAAGCATTAGTGCAAAAAATAAAAGTTTTCATGCATGATACATAAAAAATGCAGAAATCTGAACTATTACGTCTCCAACATTCATTTTTTGATCTGATTTATTAAAGGCGAAATGGTCTGATGGACCCCTATACTTGATTGAGTTTGTATTCTGGATTCTTCTATTTAATCATTTGTCAATTGAACCCTTAAATTAAAATAAAATAAAAATTTTAAACCACTCTGACCATTAACCGAGCTTACATGACATTTATTTTGCTGACTCACTTACAGCGCGTGATATCACGCTTATAATGCGAGTGAAGCAAAGAATTTGCTTTTTTTAAAAATTAAATAATAACAACCAAAAAAAAGGAAAAAACAGAAGTTCTCTTCCGTTACATCTCTGCCCTAATTTGTCTATTGAACCTCCATCGACGGCTAGGTGTTTTAGTAATTTTTAGTATGTGAATGGAAGTTTTAGATGGTGAAAGAGAATTCACCATCAACGATGATCATTTTTTGTGGTGGTTTTGCTCGATGGTGAATTGGTGGTCATGTGGTGGCTTGAGTGATGGACGATGAAGAGAAATTGAGAGGAGAGCAAGTCGAGTTTTTTTTCTGCATTGAGCTCTGTCTTTTACTATGTGTGCTCCTCTTCTTTGTCACTTTCTGGGCTTCATAATCGAATCTTGAAGAAGAAAAGGATTAAAGGAAATGGAGATGGTATATTGATGTTGACCGTGGTTCTGGGTCTGTGAAGGTGGATGCAATTGGAGAGAAATGACAATTTTAATTATTTTTTAAAAAGAGAAAACTTATTATTTTTTATTACATTTTAACTTTTTGGTTAATAATTAAAATAGTTATGAAAATAAATATGACATGACATTAATATATGTAATGTGGATGTGACATGTCATTAATTTAAAGGAGAGTGAGGTACACACATGATTGAAGAGTTTAAAAGTTTCATTTTAATTATGTTTAAAGGTTCATTTGGCAAGAGATTAAGTAAAAGTGTTTACAATACAAATTCATACAAGTATAAGGGTCCACTAAACCATTTTACCTTTATTAAATAAATGAAGCTATACAATGTATTTAGCCCAAAGTGCTAAGCCCATAAAAAATTAGAAAAAAACTAAAACAAATAAAAGAAACCAAAAGGCAAATAAAGATCGAAAAAGGAATAGGAAAGTGGTAAGGATGAAGGTCCTTCTAGCTTCTGGTATCATCTTCTCCTTGGCCCCTCTTTCTTCAGTGAGCTAATGGAGCTCTGAATCGAGTTTGACCTCCCAGGGTGTGAAGCTTCTCCCATGATTAACAACTGACACCACTAACTCAACGTTGAAAGTGCAAGAGGGGGGGTGAGTTTTTTTTTTTTTGTGAGTAGACGACTTGTGAAGTTCCTAGTCGTCTACTGTTTGCATAGAAATATAGTGAAAGATTGAAAGTGCTTAAAGTAAACTTGACACAAAATGTTTTTATACTGGTTGGGATCCAAAGATGGATCTTACGTCCAATTCTCTTGGGTTGCAAGAGTGTTCTCTTCTAGCCCTTATAATTAGCCTTTGAAGTAAGTACATGGATGAGTGTAGTTTTCACTGTTTACACTCAGATTATTTTCACTCCTTTTTCTTTTGATACACAACCTTACCAACAATATTTTTCTCTCCTCTCTTTTTTGTTTACACAGTAAAACTAGGTTATACAATGCTTGTTAAAAGTAGAGTAGAGAATATGAGATGATTCAGACTCGTTGTATATTTTTCCATTAGCAGATGAGTACTCTTTTATTGTGTTTGAGACTTGAATTTTTCCTTTGAAGAGATCGATGGCAACCCAAGAGATTTGATCCTTGGAAAAGAAGGCGGAGGATCCTTATTTTCCAAGAATAAAATCAAGGCTATTCTTCAGTTTCCTTTCTTGATCGGGACTTAATTTACTCCTGATCTCAACTTCCTTGATTTAGATATAGCCGTTGAGTTTTCCTTTTTTGGTTGATCCTGATCTCAACTTCCTTGATTTAGTTATTGTCGTTGAGTTTTCCTTCTTTGATTGTTCTTGATCTCAGCTTCCTTGATTTAGATATAGCTGTTGAGTTTTCCTTCTTTGATTGTCTGAGATATAGCCGTTGAATTTTACTTCCTTGATTGATGAGCTTTGATTGGGAATCTCCAGTTATCCGTTTGAATGCTTGATTGAGTCTTTTTCTGATGTCATTCTTAATTCTTTCCTTTTTAATGTTGTAATTGACCTGTAAGAGTAAGTTGTTTATCATTAAAACCTTGCGCTAACAAGCATCAGCGGGAGAAAAAGGATCTTTGCAAGTTTGATTCAATGTGTACCTATGAGTCGATCTATTCTTTTTGACAAGGTTGCTGCTAATTTTTCTCCCTTTGCAGGTCTCTAGGTGAACGAACACTCAGATGAAAAATTCTTTTATCAACAAGTGTAAGTTATATCTTTTTTCTTAGATCTATCCCCGATGGGTTGATGTCGCGATTCAAAATACACCCTAGACATGACATGGCGAATAAGAACGCAAAAGATTCTAAACAAACCACTTGACATAAGCATGATGTGAAAGAAATACATCAAGATAGAATAAGCAACATAAGTCTCAATCATATAAGAAATCTAAACATAAGTGCAGAATACTAAATTGTGTCTGACATAGCCGTTAGAATAGTATAGTTAACCAACTTCATAAGATATATTATATTATTATGCTCACATATAATGTAGTTCATTTTCTTTTACCTAATTTAGAGTGTTTTGTTAATCAAAACTAACATAATTTTAGTTTTTGATATTAACCACAAATTTTGTCCACTACATTTATTTTTTCTCCTTAATTGTTAATGTGCTTGTGAGTTATCATGTTTCTCTTTGAGTGCCTTTTCACGTTTCTCTTTGAGTGCATTTTCTATCTTACAAAATTTTAACCTGTTTGTGAGTTATCATGTTTCTCACAATTTGGTAATAGACGTAATTTGTTCCGAATCTCCCCATAGACTTCCACGGATGTCTTAATAAAATTATTGGTCTGAAGCCATAGATCCCAATGACATTTCTATAATGGAAGCTTTCAATGATGATTCAATAAAATTAGTGACCTAAATTTAAATTTTAACAATATAT
>JAJOOO010022154.1:0-13788 GCA_029582685.1 Solanum piurae
AATTTTAATTATATTTATATATATATATATATATATATATATATATATATATATATTAAAAGGTTATTTTGTGTTGTTTGGTTATAATATTATTATATCTTTTATTTTATTACTTTTTTATTGACATTTTTATGAGGAAAAATAAGAGACCAAATTATTTAAATAGAAATTATACAACAAATAATTCTCATACTTCTAAAATTCAGTTATTCGTGCTTTGAATTAAATTTTAAGTTCGTATACAAAATATACTTAAGAGGCATCATAAAATACACAAAAAAGAAAGAATGAAAGAAAGAAAAAAATAATACAATTCACATATCATTGCGACTTTAGTCATTAAAATTAAAAGTAGAAGGAAAAAAAAAATCAACACATAATTGTCTAAGATCTTGTCATATCCACTTCACAAGCCTATCAATATTTTCAAAGCTTTCTTCTTCTTTTTCAAGTCAAACAAAGGTAGAGAGGCATCACTCTTGTTGATATTCACTTCACAAATCTGTCACTATTCAAAAGCTTTCTTCATATAAAAATTAAATTTAAGAGGCATCATAGAGATATATAAGAATAAAAAGAGAGAAAATAAAGAAATAAAAAAAGAAATAGTACAATACACATATCATTAAAAAATAGAAGGGAAAAAAAATCAATACATAATTATCTAAGCTCTTGTCAATATCCACTTCACAAGCCTATCACTATTCAAGAGCCTCCTTCTTCTTCTTCTCCTCCGCCTTCTCCTCCTCCTCCTCCTCGTTCTCCTTCTTCTTCAAGCCAAATAAAAGCATGAATATAACACTATGGTGAAAATGAAGGGAACTTTGGATAGAATATCATGAAATAAAAAATATGAATTTATATAGAAAATAATGGAGGATACCATAAGGTTTCATATTTAATATTTAAAGGTTATGAATATGAAAAGTTGAAAACTATGAGAGTTATGAATATATTCACATTATATCTAATAAAGAAATATATCATAGTGGGAGGTGAAAAGTTGAGTACTTGAATATAAAGACTTTATGAGTGCAACGACCTTTTGGTTGTTTTGAGTACTAGAGCTTTTTATTTCATAAAATATTTTCCGATAGATTTTAAATGGGTATTTTGGACTATTCGTAACTACAATTATGAAATTAGTGAATAGTTTTAATAATTAATTTAGTTGGTGGTTAAAGAAGATAGAATTAAAATTAATAGAGAATCACTTTTACCACTTTTATAATTTTAAGGTATACAATTAGGGTGATAACTGATCTGTAGAAAGAAGCCGCACGATTGTCAAAGCAAATTCAAGAAGCAATTTTAGTTGACCTTTTATTTAACTTTTCGTAGTTATATTAATGGGATGCTTATGCTTTATTGGTTAATGTAAGGGTGGTTGCTATTGGAACTTATCATGTGTTTCCTCTTGCATATTGCAATTCAATTGGGTTCTGTAGAAATTTTTGTCAACAAAACATATGTATATAATATTTATTAAAAGCTATTGAATTGAGTCATGGTGGGTTGAGGAGTTAAAATATTATTGTAATGTAAATTAATTAGGAAGAATTTGAAGTTACAATTTGTTGCGTATTGTGGACCGAATAGAATTGCTCTTAGTTAATTGTTAACAAATGGTAAAGGGATAGTATTGGCCAAGAAGTGAAAGTAAATGATTATAATATGTTGGTGTAGGAAATGGTTATTATATGTTATTTGAGAAGAATGGAGGTTACACGGGTTGCACAGTGATTAGCTAATATAGTTTGGTTATTTTTGTTATTGTTGGTGTTATTAAATATTGGGTTGGAACGTTGTTAGGTATTTACGTGAGTTTGAGTTTTGGCATCATTGTATGACCTTCTAATGGCCAATTAATGATTGACAGTAAATTAAGTTATACAATCATATATTTATATTATATAGATTGAAGAGGGCTGCACGAAAGTGAGAGTTAATAACTCAAAAGGTTACTCAACTATGCAAAGGCATTAAACTTTATTTTATTTATGTTTCAAAGCTAGTGGATTTTCAGTATTATCCTTTGACCGAATAGCATATGAAGAAACTAAAATAATGAAATAACTGAATTTACGAAGTAGTCAAAGAACATTTTTTTAGAAAAGAAATATAAGGCCGGGAGAAGATTTATTTTAACTTGAAAGAGGGAGAATGAGAATTGGAAGAAATGAATTTAGGAGTATGTAGATTGTAGACTACAGAAACACGAGGGCTATAGCAAACATAGGTTGGAGGAAGATGAAGCAGTGTCGGCTCTTTTAATTGGGTGTAGGTTAATGAATACAATTGTGAAAGAATTTGGATCTAATTACATGCTGATTAATAAAAATAATGTTATATATTTTGAGTGATTTTATTGATACAAATGTCTAAGTTGAGTGATTTTATTGATATAAAACAAAGTTCACAAAATTGAGTAACCTTTTAAGATATTAACCCCGAAAGTGAAGGTCCTGGATGTCGCACATAATTTTAGTATCTCGTTATAAATTAAGTTTTGGTATATGGAAATAGGTAATTAAATATTAGGTGTATTGTATTAATTGAATACCATTAAAGTTATGCTAATTGGAGGAATTAAGACTTACCCTTAACGTTGAACGCTAGGAAAATTGATTATAGAATCGAGTGAATTTTTGGGTCTAGGCTAGACATATAGTAACGTGGGTGTCTATAGACTCGTTAATTAACTTACAAATTATGCATACTTGATAAATCGAAAACGTTATGAGGCCTCCAATTACGTTGAGCCGCCCCTAATAATTCTCATTCTGTTATAGGTCAAATTAACCCTCCAAATGAGAAAACTTTGAAGAATGTATAAAATAAAAAAGGAGTAAGAAATTCATAGCGCAATTTATTTGATATTTTTCAACAATTAATGGTGTTTATATGACTTTTCACTTATCAAAAAGTCGAATGGGTACAAGCGTTGTTCATATACATTTGTTAGAATTAAAGGATTTGTGTACAGTACTTGGTCGGACGTGTTGACCCTAAAGTTTCCCCAACCCAAGTTTTTTTTTCCTTTATTTTCTTTTTGATGTTCGTATTGAAATTCGATTAAATTTAAATCACACATTATAGATGGCGCTTCCAACAAAACTTGATCATAGACGCTTTTTGATGGTTTACTTTTTGCAACATACTAATGTCAGGACTCCTAATATATGTATTTTAAATATATTTTATTAAGTACTTAACAAGAATTAATAAATAAATAATTTTATATTTTATTTAATATTTAGTCATAAAATATCGATTGACCTTGAAAATAAGTGTTCTTTAACTTTTTTTTACTGTTCCTTGCTACATGGGTAAATCCTTCAAAGTTGAAAGTCAAAAGTATTATTCATGAGAAAAAAAGTTTGTTAAATTTGAATTTGTATATTGTAAGTGAGGTCAAAATTTTAAAACAACTCATCTCTAAGATTACACTCGTTTACGTTAATTTTTACTTGAGACTTTGATGGCTCTTTGCCACTTGGTCAAACAAACTAAGTTTTTACAAATTGCACATTTGTATTTACTCTTAAACAGTACAATTGAATTGATACACATAACTTTAGAACAAAAGATCTAGAGTTGAATTAATCAAGTAATAAGATTGCAATGAATTGACTTGTAAGAAAAAAATAGTGAAACAAGTAACTGAATTATAATATGAATCGAATTATAAGATAAAGTCTCCCTTGGCTCCTATGAAGTTGGCTAGCTAGCAACGACATCGGAAATTGTGATAAAGAATGAGAATATAAGAACTTAGAAAACTTTGTGAACTTGTAGTTTATTACAAGTAATATAATGATAAAAAATCAGATATCTTTATCTAACAAGGAATTAAGTAAGATCCTATTTATAAGAGCGTCTCAAGAGAATAGATCCATAAAATTCGCCCTTTTAAAATCTATTAGCGGCATTTTATTGCAGATATATAAGTAAGAATTGGTGAGGAATTGAGGATCTCAAGATCTTCTACGACGATCGAGTCTTTGACCTCGTGTTCGATATATCATCTAAAAGGCAACATTGTTGATCACACTAAACTCTGGGTTGGGTTGTCCGACACTTGGAATCACTACTAGTCCCTAACAAATTCTTCATGCTTTAAGATTGAACACTAAAATATGCTAAAAGCTGAGAAATAACAATAATGGGCTTAAATTGTTGAAAATGAAATAATCGGAATGTCAATAGTGAAAACAACTGACTACTAGTGTTTATTGGGACAAGCCTCATCATTGCATGTAAGCAAAACAACTAAGATTGAACTATAAATTGACAAATCATAACTAAAGTCCTTGGTATGTGAAGAGGACGGCTCACTTTGAAAGTTATCTAATATTTTGAATTAACTTTAGTGATAGGTTTCAAGTTGATGTTTTACATTTTCAAGATTGAGCTTCAATTTTCAGGCATACAAAACTCTTCAAACCATCAACGAACACAACTAGTCCCTATTCAAGAATATAGATCTAAATTTTTTTATATGAATACTCATCGATAATCATGAAGTTTCGGCCTTCTTCAGATCCAAAAATTGCAATTATGAACCCAATTTTTTAGCTCTTAACAAATAACAACTAACATAGGAATCACCAAGTTTCAAATAACAACTGACTCTGTTGTAACCCAGTGTTTTTCAAGCTTTTGAACTAAACTTCAATAGATTTTTTCAAAAAGGAAAAAAATAAAAATAAAATTTCCATGTGTCAAATGTGTATATAATATATTTCACCGATCAGCATAAATGTGGTTGTCACTATTTAAAGATGTTAAAATTTCAATTTTAAATAGTTTAGGATGGGTGATAGGACCATCATAAAATTAAAGTGTATAGTTAAAAATTTGAATTTAGATTAGGAAGTCATTTGACTATTTTCTCAATAGTATTTAATATATATTTTTTAATATTTAAGAATAGTTATTTAATTTTTTGTAAACAAGCTATTTTATTTCTTTAAAATATTAGTATTTTATACCGTAGTCCGTACTCCGTAGATGTTAATGTTTGTCTTCTTACTTTTTTTTATGACTTCTATAGATTTACATTTATATATTCAAGGGCAAATTACAGAAATCACATACTTTTAAGGAAAAATTACAATCTATTTCTTAAAAGCTTATAATAACAGAAATCCCTCAAATGGATACAATAATATAACCGTTGATACATTAATCTGATGCGCGAGATACATTAATCGTTAAGCAAGATACATTACATTTTATATATGATACACTAATCTGATGCACAAGATACACTAATCTGATGCGCGAGATACATTAATCTGATGCACGAAAATGAGGGATTTTGGAGATTTATAAAACTTATAGCGGATAATGGTAATAAGTAAACTAAAATATGAGATTTCTGTAATTTTTCCAATATTCAAAGCGCACACATGCTAATATTATTCTTAGTTTTATCATAATTGTAATTTTTTTCTTGCTTAGATCTAAAATATAGAAAAGCATATTAAGTTAATATTCAGTTAAAATTAAGGGAAAATTAAATAAAATAGCAAACTATTAATTCAAATTAAATGCTATAACCATAGTTTCATTTAATTGTAACCCGTAGCAAACTATTGTCATTCGCCTCTCTCCCTGAAATTCTCGCTCGCCACTCTCGTTTCTCGCTGTCTCCCTCGCCTCTCTCACTTTTATACAAACACAAATGTATAAAATGTGTTTGTATAAAGTGAGAAAAAACTGTATATATACATATTTTCGTTCGTCTCTCTCCCCAGAGAATCTCGCTCGCCACTCTCCCAGATCTCGCTCGTCAGTCGCCACTGTCACTCGCCTCTCTCACTTTATACAATCACAAATGTATAAATTGTGTTTGTGTTTGTGTTTGTATAAAATGAGAGAAAATTGTATATACAAATACATATATTTTCGTCCTATACATTTATAATTATACAAATACAGATCTTCTCTCGCTCAGTTTTCTTTTGTCTTTCTCTCTTCCTCACTTTATACAAATATAGATTATACAGTTGATTATTTTGTATATGTATACCGAAACAGATAATACAATTGATATTTTTGTATATGTATATCGAAATATACATATTAATAGTCATATCAAACATAAAATTTGCTATGGAGCGCAATTGAGAAAACGACCAAAATGGTCCTTGATGTATGGGGCTTGAACATTCTTGGTCCTTTATATATATTACCTTACTAAAATAGTCCTTAATGTATATAAAAATATGACCATTTTGGTCTTTAACCATAATACTAACTATACAAGTGATACTTTTTGTTAAACTTAATTGTGAGTCCCATAAAATTGCCATATGGCAAACCCCTTCTCCCTCAATCTTCTTTCTTCTACTGCAATTTTCAATTGATTTATTCTTCTCTCCATTACCTCCTTTTTTTTAAACCAAATTTTACGAGAAAAAAAACTAACACACAAAAATCTCTTCAAATCACAAAGAAAAATTTAAGATTCTATTTTCCACCTTTATCCATTCCGTTTTCACCCTTTAATGTCAACAACGGAATAAAAAATTAATATATAAAAAGTAATTAATCTTAAAAATGAAAAAATAAGAAAAAACTATATTCTTCTCATAAATCCCTTCAACAAAGAGAATAGTTGTTTAAAACTTGAACATAGTTTACTTATGGAGATCTCCTAAAAGAGAAATGGAGTTTTTTTTATCTAATTTACTTAGTTCATACTATTTATTTTAATGGATCGTTTTTTTTGTGTGTCTAAAAATGGGAGTTGCTGGGGATTATTATTTCAGAGGGGAACTAAAAAATGAGTGTAGTGCGTATATATATATTTTACAAGAATATGACAAGTGGGTGAATTGAAAATGGAGCATCACCTCTAATGGTGGTCAAAGAAGGAAAACCAAAATAGTCATCTGTTAAGTTTAACAGAAATTTCCACTTCTATGGTTAGATTTAGGTTAAAGACCAAAATAGTCATTGTTTTCTATACATCAAGGACTATTTCAATAAGATGATATATATAAAGGACCAAAAATCTCCAACCCTCATACATCAAGGACCATTTTGGTCATTTTCTAGAGCGCAATTATACAAACTATAATTATAGCATACAAATATGATTTTTACTTTTGTTAAACCTAAAATTGACTCTTTTATTTATTACCATTCATTGCAATACTATGATAAATTTGCATAATGTATTAAAAGTGAATTATATATGTATTATAACTTATAAGTGTTTTATAATATATTATATTTGTTTTGTCCGAAACTGACATAATGTTTTAGAGGTGTATTAAAGTGTGATAAATGTATTATCCATTAATAAATTTTGTATTATATGTGTTTTATAATTTATTCTCTGTAAATATGTATTAAAAATATAGTATAAATATATTATAAGTGTTTAATAAAAAAGAAAATCTTACTGCTATAAATGCTAAATATTTTTAAATATATTATATCTACGTAAGTTTCCTTTTTTTTCCCTCTTCCTTATTGGTTAAAACTAGTATACGTATCCACGCGTTGCACGAATATTTTAAAATATAATAATATTTTAAATCTAAAATAGTTAAGATATATTGTCTATTTAGTAATGTATATTTTAAAAGTAATAATATTAATCATTAACTTATTTATTTGAGAACATTAAATTAATATTATTATTATTATTATCTACTACTATCTTATAAATGGGAATAACCACACATTTGAGTCATTTCACTTAGAATAAATCAATATAATTGGACCTAAGGGTATACTTTTTGAGTGTGTAGACTAAAGTATCCCTTGCATATGTCATCTCTTTTACCACACAATAATCCAACCAAGTTAATTCTCTCACGTGTCACGTCCCCAACCATCCCCCGCTATTTCTTCTTTATTTAAAACATTCTATTTTATCAAGATTAAAATAAAAATAATTTGATTATAAAATTTCAACAAATTTTTAGAAATAATAAATTTATTATTATTATTGTTAGTATTATTATTTAATATTATCTACTACTAATTATTTAATATTAATAAGTGGCTAAAAGCAATACTTTGAAATTTTTTATGTGTTAATTTATTTGTCTTACTTTATTTTTTAATTTGTTATATATTTGATAATTACATAAAAAGGACAATAAATCACAATATTAAAATAAAAATAATTTGTTTATAAAATTTCAACAATTTTTTAGGAATGATAAATTAATTATTATTGTTATTATTAAATATCAATAAGTGGTAGAAGCAATACTTTCGAAAATTTATTTGTGTCAATTTATTTGTATTATTTCATTTTTTAATTTTTTATATATTTGATAATTACATAAAAATGACTATAAATTAAAATAATTATAATTTAAGATATAAAATAATTTATTTTCTTGTTTGAATCTCCAATTTTTACTTGTGCCATGTAAATTGAAATAAAGGGAGTAACATATATTAGGTGAATAATGCATAAGAAATATTATAAATCATAAAATACCTAAAATAAATATTAAATTTTTTTTTGGTGACTCTGGAAATTCCGCTTGTGCAGCATAAATTGAGAAAAAGAGAGTAATATATATTATGTAAAAATTTCGTAAAGAGTACAATAAGTTACAATAATTAATAACTTAAATTTTTTTTTTTAAATATAATTTTTGAATGACTCTAAATTACATTTGTATCACATTAATTAAAACAAAAAAGTAACATATGTTGGGCCCGTGCTAGCACGGGCCCCTTATATCTAGTTATATATCATAAGTTTCATAATATCAGACATGGCACATGCACATATTTGGTGCAATAAGATCCTAAGACCATAATTGCTTTATTACTCTTCATAGGATTTGTATTTTGAAATGACTCTTTGGTCCAGTTGTGAACTCATGATTTTCGTTCAGGGGTTCAAAAAATAAAAGTATAAACGTGTAAATACGCCAATAAAACAAAATTTCAAGGAAGTAGTAGTATATAGTTTTAGTGGCAGACCATTGAATTTTCTTGGGTTTAAAACCACACTTTTAACATGTTTTATAAAATAAAAAAACTAAAAAAATGGAACTGAAACTAAAAAAGAAGAAGAGTGAAACTAAAAAAGGAAAAAAAAACAGAACTGAAACTAAAAAAAAAACAAAACGCTACCATAGGGAGTCAAACCCTGGAAGTAAAGCTTGATTTCTAAGGGACATGCCGCTGGGCGGCCATCAGTTTCTCCATGTCATTGAGGGGGTTCAAAATATATATATCCACATAAATACAAAAAATTTACCTTATATAAACAATGTAATTTTTTGTCGAGGGGGTTCGGGTGAACTCCCTGAAACCCACATGGGTCCGCCGCTGCTTTGGTCATAATAATTTTTACCATATAACTTGTTTGATTTCTAAAATATGTTAAAATCCTAAGATTAATTTTATCTTTACTTATATTAGATTAGAATAACTCCTTTTTTAAAAAGATGTTCTTGTAGTTTAAAACTTCTACAATTACGATAAGATGGAAAAGTTATAACCATCTTTAAAACTATAAGTATTAAATTAAAAAAATTAAATCTTTATCTATTAATATTGTGTTTATTATGTAGTTTACTAAAATTTAAATTTTAAGACTTCTACAATCAAAGACAAAGTGGAAATATTGTAACCATCTCAAAAATTATTTAGTATTAAATTTAAATTTTAAACCTTAATCTGTCAATTAACTTTTTAAAGTCATTTCAAGATAATTTTTTTATCGTTAAACACAAATTCAAAAGCAAATATACATTTAATTTAAAGTTTTGAGTTGATTAAGATTCAGGAATGAAACTTAAATATTAAGAAAAAAAATTATTTTCCGTGAATAAAATAACGTAATATATTTTTTGAAATTATAAAATCTAGTCATTTTTACTGAAGTTTGTATAACTTTTAATTTAATTAAATTTGAATTTTCTGATGTTAAAAGACATTTGTCATTATTGCATGTATAATTTATATATAGATAGAAGATAGATTATACAAAAATTATTGATTTTGATAATAATGAGGGGGAAAAAGTTGAACACTCATAGAAATATACTCCACCATTCACTTTTGTTGATTACTATAAAAAATAAATATTTATTTCACTTATATAATTAAAATATAAGAGATAATTTATCATTTTACATTAATTTTATTTTTTTAGTAAGTATATTTATTTATTTCGTAATGAATGAGATGACTTATGATATTAAGGGTGATATAATATTAAAATTGTCAGGTTATTTATTATTCTTTTCGTTTTGATTTATATGCGCGATTTGCTTGATATGATTTATATTTTTTTTTCTTTAAATCTCATTGATTTGCCTTACTTAAATTGATTTACCAATATGAAATGTAATGCCAATTTTTTTATATAGTGAGTGCAGTGTTCAACATCCTTCCTTATATGTATCTTCTTCTTCTTCTAGATTTTTTAAATTAGTAATATCATCCCATCACATGTTTAATCTTTTATTTTGTCAAAAAAAATAAAATCCAATCACATGCATATAATAATATTCAAAACCCCAAAATAATATATAATACATAGTAGTCTTCGAATAAAGAATTCAACAAACTTAAAAACAAATTCTCAAGAAAAAAAACTGTAGATAATTAAAATTATTTTCAAACTTCTCCTACTCTATTCAATCATATTTCTTGGATACAATACTTTCAAACTTCTCATAAGTTTCTTCTTCTAGTGAACTGTCATTTTAAATTAGTAGTAATAACATTTATCCTCAAAAATCTGCAAAAAAAAATGAAAAAAATGTTGAATTAAATTTCACTATTTTGGATTAAGATATTTCTTAAATATAAAAGAAAGAAGTCTAACCTTTACAAACTTTACCACCAATTACAATCTGCAAACTTTCCCACCAATTACAATCTGCAATCATCTGGTACAAAGTTGATGCTTCAATACTTTTGCTATAAAATGAGTAACTAATTTTTGACAATTGAAAAAAAAAACAGTAATTTTGATGAACAAACTTTCTATTTTATAGATCAAAATTCTGTCATATAAATAACTATACATAATATCATTGAGATTGTTAATAATAGAGAAGGAGGAGTTAAAATCATACGAACTAATAAATAATAAAAAATCTAAAGTTGATTATTTGGTAACTTTGTTTCAAATTCTCCAAGAGAAAAGATAAAACATCAAAAATAATTATTTTTTTAAAATAATTTTTGCTTTTACTATTAAGTGTTGAAGTAACTTAACTTTAAAATTGATAATTTTCGGCACCTTCACTTAAAAGAGATCAACATATTTCACCACTTCAAAGCTTTCTAGATTTTTGTGGAAAATATTTTCAAAGTTACTTTGTCGTAAATGCTATTGAGAATCTTTCGTTTGCCTCCTCTCTTTAATCACATCAACCCACCGTATCTCTATCATCCTTTGAACTTCCTTCCACATGTTCAATAAAAGTATTTATAAATAAATAGAGATTGAAAAAAAAGTTACTCTTTTACCGTTTTTAAGATAACTGTTATCACTTATCCCTAAATATTTGGCTTTATCTTATACTAGTGTACTTGTCCGCGTTTCGCACAGTTAAAATAAAAGATTAAATATATTCTAAATTAATTAGTGTCATTACTTGAAAAATATTCTAATAATAAATAATGCAATAAAAGAGAGGAAAATTAAGTTACGATCCTAATATGACATATTCAAAGAAATTGCTAAAAAAAAAAGGGAAAACCATTTATGTGTACACTTTAAAAAAAATATTTACGACATTTGTCAACATTATTCTTTTAACCATATATAACAATTTGGCTGAATTAAATTCACTTCATTCTTCTTTTTTTTTCCATCTTTCGCTCCCAAATTTCTCTCGCCTGCTTCTCACTAACGATTTTCTCTCGCTGCTGCGATTTTCTCTCTCCGCTTCTCACTCACAATTTTCTTCACAAATACGGCTATACTATCTTCAGAGATGTGTATTCAGTGATCAATTTTGAGATGAATCAAGATCCAGCAGAGAGTTGAGTTTGAAGTTTGAAAGGTTAGAAGGTTTAAATTCGATTGCATGTCATTAGTTACTTGTTTAATTCATGTTTAATTCTCTTTCTCGTCCATACTCACCTTCAACAATGTGTATTCAGTGATCAATTTCGAGAAGAATCAAGTTCGAGCAGAGAGTTGGATTTGGAGTTTTTTGAAGTTTGAAAGGTTAGAAGGTTTAAATTCGATATCATGTCATTAGTTACTTGTTTAATTCATGTTTAATTTTCTTTCTCAACTATACTCACCTTCAGCAATGTGTATTCAATGATCGATTTCGAGACGAATGAATTTCGAGCAGCGATGTGTATTGAATTACTTACTTAATTCAAAATAGCTACAAGTTTAAACTTGTTAGTATTTGTGTAATATAGCTTTAATTCGCTATTCTGATTCAATTTTAATATAGTGTAATACACTTTTAATACAAGTTTAATTCATTTTTGAGTGTGTTAGATCTTTTGTGGAGAAGTTGTGGGAGTGTTTGATAAGATATGTTGAATTTATGAATGAGGAAGTTTTGGAGAAGAGTTTTGAAGTTTGTAGGTGTGTGAGTTGCAAGTACTCTGTTGTTGTTAGCTTATGTCTTACTTTGTGTGTGGACATATTGAATGATCCTTGAATTTTGGTTATGACTTAAGTCTGATTTTTTCATCAGGGGTTGTTGAATGATGAATTTTAGCACTGTATGTTGTATCTCAAGTGTATTGTCTCTGCTCTTTTAGTTGTTGTATTTGATTTCTGTATTTTAGGTTGAGTATGATCATGATTTTGGTAAGAAAATATTGAGGAAATGTCTACTTCAGTTAGCTTTATCAATCTGTTGAATATTGTCTCCATTTCATATTACTTGACCCCTGATTACCTGACACATTTTTTATGAAAATTTTATTATTAATGAACCCTGATTTGTTATGATTTGATTACTTATTTAAATTCTTTCTTAATTCACTTTTCTGATTGATTTACTTGCTTAATTCATAATAGATTCAAGTTTAATTCAATCTATAGAACACTCTCTCGTCGTTTCATTAGTTACTTGTTCAAATTCTTTCTTAATTCACTCTTCTGATTCAATTTTAATATAATGTAATACACTTTCAGTAAGAGTTTAATTCATGTTTGCATGTTGTTGGTTGATTTATTATGGTTTGATTACTTGTTTAAATTCTTTCTTAATTCATTCTTCTGATTGATTTGCTTGTTTAATTCATAATAGATTCAACTTTAATTAATAATAGATTCAAGTTTAATTCAATTTATAGAACACTCTCTCGTCGTTTCATTAGTTACTTAAATTTTTTCTTAATTCACTCTTCTAGTTCAATTTTACTATTGTGTAATGCACTTTTAATACAAGTTTAATTCATTTTTGCAGTTTGTTGGTTGATTTGTTATGATTAGATTACTTGTTTAAATTCTTTCTTAATTCACTCTTCTGATTGATTTATATGCTTAATTCCTAATAGATTCAAGTTTAATTCAATCTATAGAACACACTATCGTCGTTTCATTAGTTACTTGTTTAAATTCTTTCTTAATTCACTCTTCTAATTCAATTTTAATATAGTGTAATGCACTTTTAATACAAGTTTAATCTATTTTTGCAGTTTGTTGGTTGATTTGTTATGATTTGATTACTTGTTTAAATTATTTCTTATTTCACTCTTCTGATTGATTTACTTGCTTAATTCATAATAGATTCAAGTTTAATTCAATCTATAGAACACTCTCTCGTCGTTTCATTAGTTACTTGTTTAAATTCTTTCTTAATT
>JAJOOO010022155.1:0-22173 GCA_029582685.1 Solanum piurae
GAGAAGACGAGAAGAAGAAGAGAAGAAGAAGAAACTTACAGCAGCAGAGAAGAAGAAGAGAACTTACGCAGCAGAGAAGAAGAAGGAGAAGAGCAGTCGCAGCTTAGTCCAAAAAAGAATTTGAAGTCGCGAAAGAGAATGTTAAGTCGCATAAGGATTTCAGCAATTAAAAAAAAATAAAATTACAATTTTAAATAAAGAAACCCTAAACTGTTACCTTGTCTAAAAAAAAACAAAAAAAAAACCCTAATTAGCGCTTTTTCAAATTAAGCGCGCTTTTTTTACGCTTTTGCTTTTCTGCGCTTCTCGCTTCTACAGTAGAAGCGAGCGCCTTTTCAATGTCGCCTCGCTTCACGAAATAAAAGCGCAAGGGCCTCGCCTCGCCTCGCTTCTCGCTTTAAGCGCGCTTTTCTGCGCTTTTTACAACACTGTGCGGCCCTTTCCCGAACCTTGCGTGCCCCCTGGGCTTTGTGCACCAGCTTCCCTGCCCTCTTCACTTTTAATTTTACTCTGGATAAAAGATATAAAATAACATATGTGTAGGGAATGGAGGAATGCAAGGGAAAATGTGGCACATTTGTTGTTTGGATCTTTTGGATTCATTCATATATAGAGCTCAACTAGTGCTTAATTAGTTTCTTCATCCACTGATCCTATTGGACTGTGTTAACTTCATTCCGCATCTCCTTTGATAGCCTATTTTTAAATCATGATACGTTAAGAGATGAAAGATTGAATGTTTACCATCAAACATAGTTCATAACCTATTGGGTAAAGATGTCGTTTTGATATAAATCTTTCATATGGTGGAGAGCAACTATTTGAGGATCCTTTTGTAGAATGTTGCTCCCCAATATACACGCAAGTGTACGTGGTCGCACAAGTAATATATATTCTTTAAGAAAAGAGTTATCGTTACCAAGAGACGTATGATCAATTTATATGAGACACTCAATTCTACAAATAAAAGTAAAAGTAACCTCTTCAAGAGTTGGTGATTGACCGTTAACTACCACTAATTATGAACTAAATAAAAGTAACCAATTATGAACGACTTTAAAATGATGTTTCAAGCAAGAGAAAGACAATTCCAGGGCTGCAGCATGTATTGAATTTCCTGTATCATATTATTAGCTTAGAACTAATTTCAGTTGTCAAGTTATTGGTTTACAGGGTTAATTATATGATCCGGGTTCACACCTCTCGTCGCCTACCCCAATTAGCTATCTAACTACATTGTTGAACGTCCTAAAACTTACGATAAAGATGGGTAATTCGTAGTAATTGGGCATATAAATATGCCCAAGATCATAGAACAACAGATACAAAAGTATCCAAATATCTTAGTAAATACAAAGTATCTAAATTTTCAAATCTGTCTGTACTTACGTGCATTCCATCATTCCCACACAGTTCTTTCATGTAAGTGTGTTGTAAGTTAGCAAACTGCAGCTGTTAATCTGTTAGTAACATGCATGTGATATCCAGGAATTACTAGCTTCTCGACTTTTTTACTTATAATGCTTCGAGCAAATGTATCTTTAACTGTTTTTTGCCATGATGTGGTAGCTTTCTGTTGTTTGATATCAAGTACCTTCATTGATTCTTAACATTTCTGCTGCAGATTACCACTTTACATTGGGATGTTTGGTGTTGGTTTGAATGTTTTATTTTTCATCCACACAAGTATGTTGGCTTTGGGTGTCCGGAAGTCCTATGAGAAGTGGGAGATTTCCAGTACAGCTGCCCTTCCCTACATCACTGGGCTTGGGATCCTATCTTTCCTCTTGTAAGAGACATTATGATTGCATGAATTACACGTGCATTCAAATAATAACATACATATATAGTTTCAATTCGAAAGTCTAGATCAAATGAGACTGTTTTGTTAAAGTACAAGTTGTTTGTTTCAGGTTCTGTTGTGCTCTGTGGCCTATATGGAGCTTGTTGACCCTTCCGCTTGTGGTATGTCCCTGAGTTTAGCTAAATGTGATCTATTTCCTTCCACTATTACTGTCCCTTTATGTTTCTGATTCACATGTAGAACAATTTCCAATTGTTTGATGAATAAACAGTTGACCAGCTTGAAATAACTTGTGTTTTCTAATGAATCATGTAAAAGAATCAAACGAGGACGTTACCCCAAGGGCTTGTTTAGCAGTAAGAATGCAGTGCGTGATGTGTGGGTTAAGCACACATCCGTGGTTTGAACCCTGCTGCAGACAAAAGTCTGTCACCCTCTGTCCTAATTTAAGTGTCTTAGTTTGACTGGGCGTGGATTTTACGAAATATTGGAAGACTTTTGAATCTTGTGATCTTAGGTATGTAGTCCTTCAAATTTTGTAGTCCAGAAAGAAGCACTCCTTTTATGACAGACCAAAAAGGAAAGCAAAACACTTAAATTGGGACGGAGGGAGTATTTAAGTAGAGAAGGGTAGAGGAGCGGACCCATTAGCCACAATGTTTTGAATCGTGTGCTACTACTGGCTGTCGGGAATTTCTCGTTCATTAAAAGAAAGAATCAAATGACAATGGCCTAGAAAAGGCAGAAAAGAATCATCTATATTTAGCACATCATTTTCGAGTTTACCACTTCTTTACAATTTCTTGTCTTACTAGTTTCTTGAATCTGATTGAACAGCATTACCTTGGCTTCTATGTTTTGCAGTTCACTCTATTCATGGCTTGCATGGTTATACTGCCATATTTGGTTCTCAGGAGATTCAAGCTGCAAACTGATTTGTTTCGTACAGATTAGATACGTCGTGTTAACAAGCATAGTTTTACATCTCACTGACTTAGCTGAAGGCGTATGGGAGTTATGAACTATTCAGATCAATTCAGTTGTTCAAAGTTCGTTTTTGAATGAATAGTTTTGGGTGAAGTAAATATTTGTAAGTTTTGATAGTGTTTCGAAAGTGCATCGGATTGTATAAGTTTTTGCAACATTCATGCTGACCAAGAGTGAATTTGTTCCCCTCATGAACTATGCAACATTGTAATGACTTTCCACTTTTTTCAAGAGTCTGAAGTGTAGTTCAATATTTGGTGTATAATGGGTTCGCCCTTCTATTCTTCTCCATTGATCTAGCAGTCTTTTATTTGGAGGGTTGTTATTGGTTAAATGTTGTCTCGTATGGTATTATTACTTTAAACAGTATTAATTTTATTATTTCGTATCGTTAAATGTGTTGTTATCATATTATTATTAACTTTTGCCCTTCATCTTGACCTTATTTTACTCTAGGTTTTCTTATACTAATATAACTTTATTACCCTTCTTTCGTTTTTGCAATGTCACAAGTTTGTTCATCACATAGCATTATGAAAACTAAAAACACTCCTAAACTTGGCGTGAATTATTAGTTTTATTCTCGAGAATATACTCTTAAATTCTCGCCAAGTTTCAAGGTGTTTTTAACACTTTTCTCGACTTTTTATTAAGAGTTTCATGCTCGTATAAGAGTTTGAGATCATTTATTATTGTCATGTGCCAGATGAGAATGTATCTAAGTTTAGTTAATCAAGTAGATGAGTGTCTTTAAGGCTATCAATAGTTTGAGTTTTTAAGGTTATCAATAGTTCGGGTTTGGGGACAAAACTAATAATTTGCGTCAAATTTAAAGATGTTATCAATACTTTTCTTAAACTAAAAATGATACAAGTCTATTCAAACTATTACGTATATTCTTCAAAATAATACAATATCATTCCGTATGAAACGCATGTAACAACCATCCAAACAAGTTAAAAATGTTATTCTTTTACAAGCTTCATTTTCAAACTATAAACAGTGTCATTCTTTTACGAGCTTTACCTATAAACCTATGATATCATAGTTCAAATAGAAAACTCGAAAAAAATTAGCAATCGAACAATACAGTCTTTTCTTCTTGTTCCTAATCGCCATTGACGAAGCATCAGGTGCTGCTAAGAAAGGTAAAAAGTTCAGCTTTTACCTCAAAATTATTCAAAAATTAGAGTATGGAATTGGGTTTTCTTCTATGCTGCTGCTTGGCTGCTGGGAATATTGATTCCTTCATCTTCATGTCGATATTTTTTGTTTTTTTTCCTTTCAAAATATGTAAACGTTCTTTTTTTTTTCTGGGTATGTACAATCTTCTCGATTTCTCTACAAATTGAATGACCCTCAAGAGTTAGGTATCTCTTCCTCTTTCATTTTGTTGAATTGAGGTGCTTATGGTGTTACCCATTTGTTTCTTGGAATGACTAGAACTCCCTTTTGGCCATAGATTTTGAATTTTAAAATTGAAAATTGAGTTTTTGAAGTTGTGTTTGGACATACATTATATTTGAAAAAAGTTCGATTTTTTTTTTGAGTGAAAGTGAAATTTCTCCCAAAAAGTGGTGTTGAAAATCAGAGTTTGATCAAATTTCATGGCCAAATAGATGAATGAAGATAAATTTTCAAAGTCTGATTCAAATTCTATGCCAAAGCTAGCTAAGTGTTTTATGGACTTCCATTAGTTGCATTGATACATCAGTTGTCTGTTACTATAATGCTATAGTAATAGGAAGCCATTGCTAAAACCAAAGAAACAAGGAGCAATTGAGGGGTCATTTGTATATGTTGGGATGTGGAACCCTTTGTGAAGTTACATTGTAATTTGTCATCTTTCCCTGTGTTTGAATATCAATGAATCCTAGCATTTTCCTGCTCACTACTCATCCCCCAAACAATGAAAAAAAAAGATTTCCTGACCTTTAATGTATATCCATATTTTTCCATGACTTATTATATCTATAAATTCATGTTCTACTCTAAATATATTCGGGTGCCTCACTAGATGGAGATGCTGTTCTTTTGAGCTTTAGTATTTTCTCCGAAGACTTGATGGTGGAGAAGATCCTTGTGGTTGTGTTATGAATCAAAAAATGACCAAAAGGACACTATAGTGATTTGACACCAACAAGATTCTTATGGTTCTTAATGCAGGCAGGAAAATAATGTTCAGATCATTCCTTCTAAAGGTCGTGTCTAAACAGCTTAGTTATCATCCAGATGTCACTAAACAGCTTTGTTGTCATCCATTCCAGTTCCATTCAGAGGTAAAAATTTCAATTCTGATACAATCCGATTCTGCAATTCTGGGATAGTAGTGATATGCATTCTAGTTTCTTTTAGTGCTAACTTTTGCTTCTTGATAGAGAGGAATGCACAGCAGAAATAAGAAGGCAATGGAGTTCATAGCTAGAGGGTGGAATGCTCTGCAGGAAGTTGATAGGGTAATTGATTATTGTGAGCTAAATGACAAACGTCTCATTCCTCCACTAAGGGTATGTTTAGTAGAAAATAACATGATACAGTTAATCTTCTTTTATTTATGGTTCTTTCAAAGGAAATTAATGTGTCTCTGTGTGTGTGTTTAACCTCTGTCAGTAATTGCTACTATCTTCATTTGTCTTGGGTTGCTACTAACCCCAGAGACATTGTTGTCAATTTTCATATATGTCCTTAGAATAGAGTGTTATCCTTGCTGTACATCTATTTAGAAGATAGCAACATGCCCAAAGTAGCTCATTGATCATTAGGTTTTCTCCAGTTTCTTCAATATGTCATGGAGGTTAGTTGATGTTAATGGTTGTAAAGAGAGCTGGTTGGTTCAATTTAGTAGATTTATTGATCTTTCAGGAGTAAATTTAGCACCCTACGTAGCTGCATTTGAGGTGACCGTCTGATCCTTCTTTTGTCAAGCACCCAACTTATGCTTTTTGCTGTCTTCTGTGTTTGAAGACGGATGATGTCAGTTAGTTTTTTTTGTTTATAGAACTGAGGGTATTCCACAGAAATTGAAGAAGCATCCACTATTGGCTTGGTAGCTAAACTACAATAGCATTTCTGTTTACAGTCGATTTTTTTTATGAAAATAACATCGTTGCATATTTTGTTTGCTTCTTTCCATCTCACATGGTTACATCTCTCTTATACCAATCAACATTTACTAAGAAGTGCCTTTCTTTTGTTAAATCTTAAATCTACTTCTTTTGAATGTCTGTATGTTAGTTTTCTTTTATAATAATACTTAGGCATGTATTTCTTGATAGAGTTTATCCATTAATATTCTTCTTTTTGTTGATTTTGACTTATCAAATATTTTTTCCTTGGTTCTTATGTGTTAGACAGCAAAGGAGAATTTTGAGTTGGCCCTAGAAGCAGACAACTCAAATACGCATGCAAGATATTGGCTTTCAAAACTTCATCTCAAGTACCATGTCCCTGGAGCATGCAAAGCTGTGTAAGTTTTTGTCTATTTGATCTGAAGATTGGGCATCTGCAAACTGTAGGCATTATCATTGTTCATATGCTATTATTGCATTCTTCTAAGCAAGATTAAATAGGTCTTCACACTCCACTTAACAAGTTTCAAGCTTTTTCTTTTTATATTCTTGAACTTATCACGTGTATGATTGAGGTTCTTAAAAGTTTCATGACTGATTAACCAATCACTACTTACATGATATGTGATATCTAACTTCTTGATTTGCTCATGGGATGAGGGAGTTAATTATTTGACTTGAGTGATACCTTCAGTACTTTTTCATGGAGTAATTAAAGGGAAATTGAGGAATACGTTCACACTTCTTCAACACTGTTAAAACTTACAGCTAATATTTATTCCTATTTTTGATGACAGAGGAGCTGCTTTATTGGTTGAAGCTGCAGAAATGGGTGATCCAGAAGCTCAATTTGAATTAGGTTGCCGTTTAAGAGTCGAGGTATGATTTCCTTTATCCGAACATATCAATTTTGTCAAGAAGAATTGCTAATCCTATGCCACCTATGAGTTTGTACAGTGTTAAAACTCTTTCTTGCTCAAGTGACAGACCACCTTAACACCTACGCAAACTTGTTTGAGTTTAGAACTCAAAAGTTGACTAACATCACCTTGATATGTGACACAAGCTTAGTATGTAGGATTTTCCTTTTCTTGGTATGACTTTTTTTTTGATAACTGAGAAATCCGTCTGTGACCCGCCCTTTGGACCAATCACAACCTTCTAAACTCGGTGGATAATGGGCCCCCTCCCTCTACCCTTCTCCACTTAAATACCAGGCTTCGCTTTGCATGGTGTGGGGCTTGAACCTACGACCTAAGCCACAAATCCTCCACCTTTTGCCACTTGAGCTAGGCCTTGGGGGCTTTTCTTGGTATGATTTGTGAACTCTTCTAGTGACATAAACTACAAAAATGAACATTTTTTTTTTTAATCAAATGGGTGTTTCTGTGAATTTCTTCTTATCCACACATTGCTCCCTGTTCATTACTGCAATTCAAAGCACAGACCTATGAGTATATCCACTAATTGTGGTCTAATTTGGAGCTAGTCGGCATGTCTCTGTCACTACTCTCACGGTTGCCAGGAGAGAACTTGTACAAAACGCACAATAATTTGACAACCAGCTATAGCATGCTAGATCCATTCAGATATTGCTGAAATTTTGATTGTAAGCCTAAGTCATGCATGAGTTCTGATGGGCTTAAATTGTACAGCAACAACAGACCCATCGTAATCCCACGAGTAGGGTAGTGGGCTTAAATTGTGATTCCAAGAATTGAGACTAAAACTAACTTTGAAGTTTAAGGTACAGAGAAGTTCTGCTGATTTGATTTGATTTGTAGGGGAATTGCTAAGCTCAGAGAAAACAATAAAACAGTTCTAGTACATCTGAAGAGGTTGTTGGCTTGGTTAAAGGAAAAATCATATGCCAAACAGACTGGGCAACCACCCTTGACAAATTCCCTTTTCTCTCTGTTGGTGTCATTTTCATACTGAGCGGACCTACATTTTTGTGTAAAAACACTCTGATTTATAACCAAGGACAAGACAAAGCTACAACATGGTTCCCTTCTCTGTTGTTTTCAGCATAGCTTCTTCGCTACTGTATTTGTTTTACACACTTGTCTTTCGATATTATTTACTTGAGCGGTAGGTTTATCAGAAAACCTCTCTACCTTCACAATGTAGGGGTAAGGTGCGTACATGCCACCCTCCCCATATCCAATTTGTGGGATTACACTGGGTATGTTGTTGGGCACTGAGGTATTGTAAAGTGAAGTAGATGAACATGGAAAATGAAGAAGTTAGTGAATGAGGGGAAAGTACAAGAATTATTGAGGAACTGACTGTAAGTTTCCCTGGGAAAGGATATCTTCTTTCATAATCATTCACCAAAACTCAGCAATTTTGCATACTCTCTGTTTTAAATGTGGAAAGACGATGTTATGTTACCAGTTTAAAAAAAGAAGAAGTGGAAAGACGATGTCCGAACCATTGGACAAAAGGGATCAAATAGCCATGTGTCACTTTTGTGCCATTCCTTCAATGTTGAATAATATTATTGATGTTAACCACCATACTCCTTTTGACTGCTTTGTACGGACTCAGCTTCACTGGCACCTTCTCAATGTGTTTTTATAGTGTTTATCGATTTCACTTTGGTTGAGCAATATAATCACATGTCTGAAGCCTTTTCAAGTACTCTATCCTTGTAGTGGGTTCGTGTCAAACAAGTCTGTGTTATGTATTATGTCAGCTCGGTCATTTACAAGCTTTCCTTCTTTGATAGGTTAATATGTTGGGTGTTTGTAGGATATTTTTTTTGCTCCATCATGTCCATCAGGAGATTATTAGTTTAGGAGTGCAGAATCGACTTCCTTATTGAGTTCCTCCTGTAATAGTTCTGCCTTAAAGACATTCTTTAAAGATTTTGACTGTTTTTATATATTGGATGGTCTTCACAGAACGAGTATGTGCAATCAGATCAGCAAGCATTTTACTACTTGGAGAAAGCTGTTGACCAGGTGTGTATTTTATTAGTGACGTTGAAGTTATTCTTGGTTGCATGAATGTTCTAAATTTCTTGGGAAAATTGTTCTTTTTTTCAGTTGCATCCAGGTGCACTTTACCTCTTAGGTGCTGTGTATCTTGCTGGGGATTGCGTGAAAAAGGATGTTGGCTCTGCTTTGTGGTGTTTCCATAGAGCATCTCAGAAGGTACAGGGCATTTTTACTGCTTGTTGAATGCAACTAATCAGTACATACGGATCGAACTATGTATTATATGCTGTAGGGAAAGATGTTTCATATTAAACTTGAAAGGAAAACTGGATTTTTCAACTTACGGGATTTGTACATTTTGGGAAGCATATCGCGTTAACAAACTGTGATTGGTGTAATTTGGCTCCACCTCGTAGAAAATTGTTTTACTAGCAAATAAGTCAAGGGCCTATCTACAATCATCCCCACCTAATTTTCTTTGCTTGAATGTAGGGTCATGCTGGAGCAGCTATAGCGTATGGATCCCTTTTACTCACAGGTAGTTTGTCCCCCCTTGTTATGTTTTTTGAGAAAGGTAACTGTTTGCATATATCATCAGCACAGAAGCAGTGCCGGAAGCCATATTTACAGTAAAAAAGGACAAGTGTGTCCTTGCTCTTCTTACAAGGATTCTATAACATCTAACAGTGAGACTATCCCCTCTTGTTATAAACCTAGCTGGGTGCGACTTCCATCTTGTTTTTGTCTATCGGAAACAACCTTTCTACCCGCACAAGGTAGGGGTAAGGTCTGCGTTCACACTACCCTCCCTAAACCCCCACCAGTGGGATTACACTGGGTATGTTGTTGTTAGTGTTGTTAACTTAATAGGGTTCCTGCTTAAGTTTACATAATGCAATACACTTGATTGGAATACGTTACGAGCATTTTTCCGATTCTCAATTTCATGTGGCATCACTCAGGTGTGGAACTTCCAGAATCAATAACAAAATTTTATGTGAAGAGGGGGTCATCAAGCAGAATATCAAGGAGGAACGGAGTTGATGCTGAGCTTAATCCGATTGAACTGGCCAGAGAGCAATTTGAAATTGCTGCAAAAGCAGGATCGGACCTTGGATTTAGATGGTTACAAAGAATTGAGGAGGAAGTGAAACGTCTGCAGTCTTCCTAGCTCACGAATATCTGAGACAGAGTCGATTGATTAACATACCTACAAGGGTAAGTTCATAGCACTAAGACATCTGATGTATATCTTAGTGCATATCTGATGTAAGACATCTCTTGTTCTTTCATTTTAGATTGAGATTGATTTCTGGGAATGAGTGACAAATTCGACGACGAGTCAATGGTTGCAGCTGCTAAGATATCTTGGGAATGATGAGGATCAGAGTTAAGAGCAAGCTGATTTTCCATTGTTTGTAATGTGTATGTCCTTCATTAGTAAAAAAAAGTTGAAACTTTTGAGGCAACTTTATGGTTAATGAAGAGGGAGGGCTTTGTTATGAGTATAGTCTTATCTGGTAGGAATGTTTTGTTTGCTCAACACCTTTGGCCTTTTTTCTTAATGTAATATATGTGGCTTAATCATGGCATGCTGAAAAAATGAATAAGAGAAGATTGTTTGTTTCTCTTAAATTTTCTTGGGCATCTATTTCTGTTCATCTTGTGAAGTTTGTTGGCTATTGCCTTGAATTGATCTGTTTCCCGCCATACGTTTTCCCAGTGAACTAGTTCGGTGGGAAATGAGTTGAAAAACCATGATTTATAATACAATTATCTTATTGATTAGTGGTGAGAAAAACCTCTAATTCTAGTAGTGATAGGACGGTAAATGATGCCTTGCAAGTATTGATGTGTGTGAGTGAAGAATGAATATATTTATAAGCATTTCAATAGTGATATAACAAAATTGTCATTCTACTTTGTTTCAATGGGAGTTACCATATAATTAATGTGGATCTTGCTAATATAAAAACAAAACACCTGTCTATTATTCTGAAATTTAAAATATTTATTTATTTATTATACTAGTAATACAAGTAACTAAACAACCCTTAATTGAAGTTCATATCAGTCTATATAATAGGATCTACTAGTATTTCAGAGATGACATATTTCAAGTTATTTTTGGAGAAAGTATAAGCATCTTCATCTTTATATATGAACTCAGATACTCTTGTAAGATTAATTATAGGCATGAGCAGAACTCTTGGTATAATAGCCACGTCCACTTTGAAGTATTCTTCATTCAAATCCTTCTAATAATTTTGTATTATGTTTCTTATTTTTGTGTGTGCTTCTTCTTTTGTAACACCATATTCTTTCATATAACATTCAACACCAGAAGCTGCATCTCCTCTTTTTTGCTCTTCCTAATCATATAAACATACAAAATTAATCAAATAAACATCTATGATCGTGTCAAGTCAAATAACATCACATAAATTGAGACAGAGAAAGTATATAGAAACATACCTCATGTGATAAAAGATCATTGAGTAATCTTGTAATGATACAAGATGCAACAAGTATTGGAGGTTCAATTGTTAGCCAATCAAATGCATCTTTAGTTGCTATCTCTCCCATGCCTAACCAAGAATTAGTTGCTAGCAATAGGTAACCGCTTGTTAGAATTCCATTCTTCACATATTGTTCCATTCTTGGTACTTTCTTCCCATAATACCATTTTGCCTCTTGAAAGTAAGCCTTCACCACCTTTTTCATCTGAAAAAAAAGAAGTGAAACTTGCTATAGTAAAATTCTCCAAAAAATGTATAAAAAAAATTAAAATGAGATAAGCTTAAATAGAACAATGTAGATAATGAAAATTCATGTAAGTATATATTATTTGCTACTTTATTTATAAGTACCTCATTTATGGAATAGTTGACTAGAAATGACTTGTTTTCATTTGCCAACTCTTTCTCAATTTCATTGTAAACATCTAAAAGATATTGGTAAATAATCTTCATATATGATGGTAACTCTTCAGAAGCATTAATATTCCACCTACATATATATAAAAGAATAATTATAAAAATGTTGTAAGTTATCAATATACAAAAATAAGTATTACTACCTTTCAATTGCCTCAGTGAATTGAGTAAGTTCATCTAGTGTCCCATAAATATCATATGTGTCATCAATAATTGAAAGGAGGAATGAAATTTTTGTTAATATTTTCCTTGTAACACTTGTTTGAGGCTCAAAGTGGACACCTAAACTCCAAAAGTAAGCCTCTACCAATCTGTCTCTTACATAAGGTGATGTGTTCACTATTTCCAATTCTTTCCACCACCTACAAAAAATTGTGTTTTTTTTAGTTGGAACATAATATAAAGGTTAATTAAGATATATATATATATATATATATATATATATATATATGTGAATGACTAGTTACCTTGTGATATCAGATAGCTCCTTTTTATGCAATGTTTGCAAGATGTTGAAGTCTAATTTGGCAAAGTTTAGTAAGACTTTATTGTGATTTTGATTTTGTTGGTAAAATGATATGTATTTCTTTGTTTCTACCCTCACAATGCCATCTTTAATTGGAAACTTGAGGGCATTAGTGAGTTGTTGTGCAAGTTGGGAGTTGCTCAATTTAGGCAAAATTAGTTTCAATTGAGTAATGGTGAAATTTAGTGCTTCATCAAGAATTTGTTCTCCATATACTCTGAATTGTGCTGCCTCATATAAGCTCAACATTCCTTGCACATCCTTAACCAATTCTTCCTTGAATTTTCCTTGGTCATTAGTGAACTTCTTAAATGCATCTGCTTCAAATTATATATATATTATGAGCAAGGAAAAAAGGTATTAAGTATAAGTGGTTTTTTTTCCTGGTGTTTGGTTAGTAAGTAGAAAATATCTATTATCCCACAAGCATTTAGGTATAATATGAGAAAATACTATGATACCGGACGTGAATCCCCACCCTTTAGCAAGGATGCATACTTCGAGTGTGGGTCAGGATCAGGTCTTAGGTCGAGGTAGGAGTCAGGTCATGGGTTTGATCCTGGGTCTAGAAGGGGTCAGGAGTCAGGTCCTGGGTTGGGGACTTGGGTCAGGAGTCTGGCACGGACCAAGTTCAAGAGTTGATGTCAGGTCATGGTTAGGGTTGAGAGTCGAGTTCAAGACCCGAATTCCTACTCCTGACCTCGACCCGATATCAACTTCCCACTACTAATCTTGACTCGAGACACTAGATTCGACCTCAATCTGGAACTCAACTCTAGATCCTGACCTCAATCTGCGACCCAAATCCTGACTCTTGACCCCGACCTTGACCCAAGAGTCAGAGTCCAATCTTGAGTTGATATGGGGTGGCATGTCACGAGTCCAAGTTGAATCTTGGATCTCAAGGCGGGGTCGGATGGTGAGGTTGAAAGAAAAAGTTGTTTTTTTTTTCTAAATTTGAATGATACTTACCACATGAGACATAATAACCTTGTTGCCTAAGTAATCGAAAGCATAGAGCAATAGCATGAAGATCACCAATCCAATGTTCTTCATAATGAGTGTACATGTAACTCAATGATTCATTAATCTCACTTTCAAAATGATAAGGTAAACCGAGACTTTGAATTGTGTTGATGAGTTTAAGTTTTTCCAAAGAATTTGTAGGAGCCATCACTAACATCTTTCTCACTTCTTCTTTTAGGTCTTCATGTTGCTTCTCTTCCCCTTCATTTTCTCCCTATTTGGGAATTAATACATTAGTCATCATATGAATTTGTTTTGTATATTAACAGTATAAAAAAATATTTATTTACCGAACGATCAGCATAGGAAAGAAAATGGTCACCCCATACAGTAGGATGATGACTATCAGAGCGACGTGTAATTATAACCTCATGATCCGCTGCAACAGTTTGTGTGCACAACTCCATTTTTCAGGAGTTTCAAAAACTGTTTGGTAAAGGAAATGAACCAAAATTTAAACAAACATGAGTTAGGGTCAGCCAGTGGCAAAGCTACATGGATCGAAGGGTGACCAGTTAAACATTTTTCATTGAGAGATATTATACTTTGTATAAAGAAAAGTATTAAATCTTTTTAATACATATAATTATTTTTTTTATATATACATATAAATCTTTTTTTATATAACGTATTAAATCTTAAACGCCCTTGATAAAATTTCTAAATTTGTCAATGGAATGATCAACATGATGGAACCCTAGCTCAAAGTTCCATCAACTCTTTTTTAGATGATCTACAAATAGGGATGACAACGGCGTGGGGCAAGTCTCAGGCATAGTACATATCATTAACTCACACATCATGAGTTATGCTATTACACCAAAACCATAGAGGCAAAAGTTTCATTAACATATAGCTTATTACTTATTTTAGTTTAGGATTGTCTCCACTACTATTAATTAATTAGGATTATTATACCCTATATATTTTTCTCTATATGTAGGAATTTTGTATAAACTCAATACAAATTACTACTGATAACTTTTTAAGAAGAAAAATTAATAGTAGTTCACTTATTAAGCTACTTCTCTGCAAAATTAAAGTGTTGCATGAAATGATCTCGATAAGAAAATAAAATAAAATATATATATATACATAGGGCATACCTTATAATAATATTGTCTCTACTGCCAAGTTGCAAATTAAAATCTTCTTCAACTTACCAATACACTGAAGCATGATGACTCTATTCCATAATACCTTAAGAGGTTTTGTAAAGTGGCAAGATGGCTTTACAAAATGACAACATTGTGGGCCCTATTAAAAATAAAGGATTTCTCACCGTGAATTATTAAGAAATTTGTGCTATAAAACATAATTTTTCTATTCGTTTCTTACTGAATTAGCTCACTGGAAAAATGCATGGCGGGAAACAGATTTACACTGAAATAGTGGAAAGCTTTCTAATTTTTCCATATGAAACAATTACTATTATTTTTTTCATTTTACACTG
Source organism: Solanum piurae (assembly GCA_029582685.1). Classification (NCBI taxonomy): domain Eukaryota; kingdom Viridiplantae; phylum Streptophyta; class Magnoliopsida; order Solanales; family Solanaceae; genus Solanum; species Solanum piurae. The sequence continues at coordinate 14,743 of JAJOOO010022155.1, forward strand.
ATTCAATTAAAATATGGAAAAATCACCTCAGACATCTATTTAAGGGTTAATATTACAACTTTTACATCTACTTTTTTTTTATTACTACTTATAAAGTTATAATTACAAATATTAACAGATCAGTTTTAATTTATAAATTAATTAGTTACATTTTAATTAATTTATAATATATAATGTTATTATAATTAATAGCCGAGAGAAATAAAATTAATGAGAGAGAATCGGTTGATAATTATCTATTACATCTTTCAAGGGATTACTCACGTTTCTATTTCCACCCACGATTTCTCTTTCTCTTTCACCTTCTTCATTGTTCTGCTTCTTCATTCAAACAAAAATCTTGCAAATTTGGTACACACTTCAAAAATCAAAAAGTTCAGTTCACAACAAACATGTCGAAAAATCAAAAAGTTTATCATACACCTAAAAAGAGTCCGAGATTTGTAAAGGATGTATCTAATATTGAAATAGAACCTCCAAGTTTTAATATTTTAATTCAAACTCCGCCGTCCAAGATGAATGCAACTCGACGAAGAAGAGTGTAACCCCTTCCAAGAAAAAACAAAACCCATCGAATGAGAAGAAACAAGAATCAAAGAAAATATTCACTCCTCCAAATTAAAAGGGGCAAAAAAAGAAGAGGAAAATGGTGCTAAATAGTATACCAATTGCATACAAGTTTTTTACCGATATCTATGCCAATTTCATACCAAGAGTGAATATAACGTCATACCATCATTATGTAAATATTATTTAATGGGAATTAACAGTATACCAATATGTTATCATTATTATGTATAATTCTATACCAATTTCATGCCAAATTTAAATATTGATTGTTACCTGATTCATACCAAAAGAATATCAATTTTAATCCAATTGTAAATAGTAATTGTGTTTTGTTATATAAATAGTATATCAATTGCATATGAGTTTTCTGCCAATATCTATACTAATTTCATACCAAGAGTACTGAACACTGGTTCACACAAAATTCATACCAAGAAGGGTATCAAATTCAAACAAGTTAATTGTAAACATTCTTTAATTATAAACTAACAATATATCAATTTCATTGCGATTATATGCAAATTTCTATATCAAACTCATGTCAAAAGTAAACACTTCTTATATAAAAAGTATACCAAACTTATATTTAAGCAAACAATATAAAATGGAAACGAATACGAAGCAAAAAAAATCAAGAGAGAAGACAGTGATGACTACTGTTTTGAGATGAGAGAAAGAGACGAATATTGAGTAAAAAAAGTATGTTTTGAAAGACAATCAATAGGTGAAAGAAAAGGTCAGTAACTGTTTTGAGCTAAATAAGGAAAACAGTTTTTTTTTTGTTATGATTCTCCTTATTTTACTCCCATTTTTAATTTGTTTGTTGATTTATATTCCATTTTTATAACTTTTTTTTTATTTAACAAAATGTTACATCCTATAATTGTTTAATGTTAAAATTTGAAAGATAAAGAATAATGACATAACTAATAATAATTCGTTTTATATATGTCAATTATAAAACTTTCTCTTAAAATATCTATGAAAATAGCCACTAAATAATTTATAGTGAAAAATTTAGCGGGAAAATAGATAGTTTTTTTTTTAGTAAACAAAGAAAGTATATATTTATATCATATCATTATTGTATATCATAAGTGATTGCATTATTGCTAGTATTAGATATTGGTACTAGTTTTGTAGTAGACATATTAGCTATTATTTTACTTGAGGGCATTTTCTGCCTAACAAAAAAAGTTCCATTCTTGTCTTGCATAAAAAATAAACATTTTTGGGCTATAATTTTAATTGCAATAAGCTATGTTAGGTAATTATATATTTCTAAAATTGTTCCTATTATTTATTTATTTTTCTTAAAAAAAGGTCTATATTCAACCATTTAATAGAAGTCCCCCTACAGAAAGGTCCCCTTACGCTGTATATTCAACTCATTTAATTTAAACAGGTTGGCCAAGTGGAGAGAATCAATTTAGTGGTTAATTTGTTAAGACTTTTTAAGAATTACTATGGTTTAGACTTAATTATTATCAGATATAGCTATGATTTATTTAATTATAATTTGTAGTTTGATATTAAAAGGAGGAAAGTAACGAGCGAGATTAGGGGAGGAAGAAGGGAGACAAGCGAGAGAGGGGATAGAAAGGCAAGAGACGAAAGCAGTGGCGGCTCAATATAATTAGGGGCCTAAAATGAAATTTCAATTCGAGGCCTAAAATATAAATAAACTTCGTTTACGTATTTAATACATTCAAAATTTATTTAGATGAAAATATTAGTATTTAATATTATTTTTTCAGTTATTAGTTTTAGGTAAGATTTTATCAACTCAATATTGAAAAACATCCTTTCATTGAGGTAATTATTATATGAATTGTTAACATTATTCTAAAAGTAATAAGTTGACAAATATTAAATAAGGATAAAAGTTAGAACCATGAAATCTGATTCAAGAAGTTGATGACTTAGTATACTCCATTTTAATATGCTTAAATGGTCAAAAGTCATAGAAAGTATATAATAACTTTGGAGGGTGGTTATCCACATGGATGACCCGGGATCGATCCCCCTCAATGCCTTCTGAGTCGAGCCAGTCGCATATGGCTTGCCTAGTGCGGTTTACATTCCCTGTGCGGTTTGCAGGCTATTACACAGTGGGGGGTTTACCCAGTGCGCACAAAGTGCTCACCCGAAGGGTAGAGGTTGTAGCGGTTGCGGGTTATCCTGGGGTTCCAAAAAAAAGCTATGCATTAACTATACATTTTGATACACTTAAAAGTTAAAAATAGATTATCTATACATGAGCTATGCATTGACTATATATTATGATACACTTAAAAGGTTGAATATAGATTAACTATAAATGTATATATATGGAAAAATACATTGAATATCATGAAAAAAAGATCTAGCCAAAAAAGGAAAGTCTTCGAGACGTAAGATATATATATTGGGGACCTTATTTTTTTTACCTAACATTTTTATTTTAAAAGAAGATTAGGTATATCCAATTATTTCCACTGTCATAATTAGTTTGGCAGAACTACTAAGAATTCTAATTTATGGGAGAAAAAAAAACAGATACTTAATGTAAAGTGAGTAAACATAATTTAGTATTCGATTTCATAAATATATATATAAAATTTTGTGGAAGTCATATATATGACTTCGAGGGAGATCTTTATATCTTTGAAGATTTACTATATCAGAAATGTATAGCCACCTCATGTTCGTCAAAAAGAAATTATAAAAATTTATAGCATTAGTAGATATCTATTAATTATTACTGCAAAAATATTTAGTGACAATTGAGATTATGTCATAATTGCATCTAAAGTTGTTAAAAGCGTCATTTATGTAAGTGTTGATTATATTTATATATATATATATATATTATCATCGTTGAATAATTGCTACAAAATCTTTATTTGTTGTGGTGATACACCCAAAAGTTGAATGATTTTTGAGATAATTACCGTTAGTAGAAGTGACTCTTATGTTAAAAAAAAAATAAAAAAATCAGTAACTTCCTCAGATAAAAATTGTAAATCGAATGACTATGTGAGAAATCAACATGAGAACCAACTTCCATTATCTTTCACAACAATATATGTTGATGATGTTGGTAATTAATACATAGACAAAATTACATTAGTAATGTATATATTCTAAATTAAATACTTAAAAGAGTTGATTAATTCAATTGTGAGCCTTAATTAGTTTTGTTTGAAGGAGTTTTGTCTTGCTATTTTGAGAATAGTCTTATCAGCTACAACAAAATATGTCATCCCAGCAGCTGTTGAGATAATAAGAGATTTAGCAGTTGGATTCAAATAGGTTCTTGCCCATGGTGACATCTTCCCAAAAGCATACTGCACATTAATTAATTTCAAATATTACAACTCAAAAAAAACTTGGTACGACGAAAAATATATTTTCTGAAAAATATTTTTTTTCTAATGGTTAGTAAACATTTATATCTTTTACAGGATAGAGGTAAAATCTGTGTATATTTTATCCACTTCAGACTTCAGTTATGAAATATACTAAATTTGGACGGAAATCATTTCAAATATTAGAAGTCAAAGAACATTTAGTATGAAAAAATAAATTGTCTGAAAAATATTTTTCTTTAAGTAGTTAGTAAACATCTACAACCTCTCTATCTCTCACTCGGGTAGGGGTAAAAAAATCTGCATACACTCTTGATCTCCTTTTTTCAGATTCTATCTGTGGGAATACACTAGTTTTGGACGGAAATTATTTTCTATTTTTAATAATATCTCAACTCTTTTTTTTTTTTGGTGAAATCTCAACTCTTAATTATATCTCACTTTTTAACTAATGTATGTATACCCCATGGTACAAACAACCCCCCCCCCCAAATCTTGAAATGTATATGTATATAGTTAGTATAAATCTTACAATTGGCATGGCAGTAGCAACAGATGCAACAACAGCTGCTTTTGCTCCTGCAACAACTCCTTCTGCATATATACAATCATAAAAATTAAAAATTAAAAATTAAAAATTAAAAAATTCACCAAATTTATCAATTTAATAGGAAAATCAAGACGATTTTTTTTTTTTTTTTTTTTTTTTTTGTGAATTACAAGGTTAAAGAAAGATAAATTGTACCATGAGAACATTGCTTAGCCAAGGCTAATTTTTGGTCCACTGCATCTAAACTCACATTCTTCACCATTTTTAATATTTGTAAAATGATAAGCTTTTGTAAAAATTGATGAATTTGTGAGTGAATTAAGTAAGAATGCTCATTTATAGGCATTTTAATTTTGAGTTTAGACAAAAGTGTTTGATGGTTTTGGCTAAATTTCCAATGTACAAAAGTCACTTGTTTTTGCTTCACACTTTTTTTGTGTTTAGTGGTATTTTTTTCAGTTACATTACTATATACTATAATTAGTATTAGTACATTATACCCTCAGGTTTTTATTGTTGTCAGTACATGAATTTGAGTTCCTAAGTTTGGAGGGTGCAATGTGCACATAGTATAGTATGAGAGTGAGGAAATTTGTGTTTTTGGATTTATGGTCAAAAGAAAATATCATTTGTCTGTCTAATAGTAATTAGGACAAATAAATTAAAATTAAAAAAATAATAAATAAATAGAAAGCCAAAACAATGGGTAAAGGACGGTATCTAAGCTACATGTTTGATCATAAATTTTGAAGTTGAAATTAAAAAATTTGAGTTTTTGAAAGTGTATTTTTTTAAAACTTGAAGTTGTGTTTGGACATATATTTTACTTTAATTTTGTGAATGAAAGTAAATTTCTCTCAAAAACTACTCTGAACAATTTCTGAAAAAATATTTGAAGATCATATTTTCAAAATTTGATTAAATTTTATGGTCAAACAAATATTTGAAAATAAATTTTCAAAATTTATGATCAAAACAATTGCTAAATATCTTAGAAAGAATATATTTAATAATGTTTAATTAAAAAGTGAAAAACAGTTTTTTAGAAAAACATGTGTAAAATATTAATAGTACAGTAACCTAACTTCTATGGTATCAAAGATTAATCATTACTCTTGTCGTCTCATATTAGTTGTCCATTTTTTTACACGTCCTTTAAGAAAATATAAAGTTTATAAATAATAAGAACAAATTTTACTTATATACCCCTTAAGAATATTTTCTGAAACTCTACAAACTTATTTACGCTTTAAAAAAAAGAAGTAATTATTAAGGGATAAATGAAAAAAATCTGATTTTGTTAATTGATAAGTTAATTGAGACAACTAATTTTAATAATGCGAACAACTTAAATAGAATAGGAGTACAATTTATTATGATTTTTATTGGTAATAATAATAATATGGCTCATGAGCAAAGCTATTTGAATTATTATTTTTTGCTTGTATAAGTTTTCTTGAGTACATCTATGTCAAGATTGGTTACTAATTCGAATTTAATACAAATTTATCTTACATGATTTGACAAATTAAATATGTACAGGCTTATTTGCCTATTTCTAGGAAAATCAAAATAAAATAATAAATAATAAGTAAATATAAAAAAAATATTTTAAATTAGATCCCGCGTCTAGTTTGCATGAAAGGGAGGGGAAATTATATGTACGTGATAGTCATGTAAATTTGTTCTCATAATTAGATCCTTCTTAATAAAATGTGACATAGTCGATTTCTGATCGCTTTTACGTATAAAAAAAAAAAGCAAGATTGATGAGAAAAGCAAGGTTCATTATATTTATAGTAGTAGAGGATGTAGATGGTTCTATTACATAGACAAAAATCACATTTTTTTGAAGTTTCTACTAATTAATTACCTCATCATGTGAGTACTCCACCTACTAATTCTACCCTACTAATTGTACTTAAAACAGTAATTAATTTAAATTTTCATAATAAAACTTAGTACTAAAACAGTTTTTATAAGTTGTTGATGAGCCTGGATTATATTAGCCTTGTTGTTTGAAGGAGTTTTGCCTTGCTGTTTTCAGAATAGTCTTGTCTGCTACAATAAAATATGTCATCCCAGCAACTGTCATATAGAATATAATACAAACTATTATTAGAAAAAAATATCGTAGAGTTTAATTTCTATGCACTAAAGTATCCTGATATTAAATTTATATCATGTTCGATAGTTGTTACGTATATTAATTAAAATCGAATTTAAAATCAAGACTATAATCTGAATAATTTATCATGTATAGAAGGTGTGTTAAGTTATCAAGATTCTAGAATGAGTGTGAATAAATTCCTTCCGTACAATATTACTATATATATCTAGTCACCTGAAAGATAATTATTTGTCAAAATAAGACCGATTTTTATATTTATGATATATATTATAATTAGTAAAATCTCATTGATGATATAATTTTTTTTATATGTAATTTTTTTTTTTTATACCTGTGGAGACAATGAGAGCTTTAGCAGTTGGATTGAGATTTGCTCTTGCCCATGGTGACATCTTCCCACAAGCATACTGCAAATTAATTAATTTCATCAATAATTCAAATATATTAGTCTTAGAAGGCAATAATATTAATTAGTTTCAATTTTTAGTACTAGAAAACTTTTGAAACTATAAACATTCATATGGTTATAAATCATTATAATAAGAGTGAACTGAAAAGTAAAAAGTTAAATTACTAATCGAAAAAGTGTCACTTCTTAAAATTAACTACGGAAAAGGGTCAAAATTGCCCCTGAACTATATGAAATAGATCACTTATACCCTCCGTTACATTTTGGGATCAAAAATACCCCCGCCGTTATCCCAAGAGACCACAAATACCCCTCAAAAGTTAACTTCCAATTTTTTAATGATGTGGCAAGCCACTTGGGACTAATTCCTCCACCTAAGATGCCAACTAGGATTCCCACTAATTCATTCCCCAATCAATTC
>JAJOOO010022156.1:0-21130 GCA_029582685.1 Solanum piurae
TAGTACTCGGCATGAAAAACGCTACCCCTGCAGCGATGTGTAAGGAAAAAAAAATTCTGACTTAAAATCGCTGCCACAGCAAAAATGAATTTTTTTTTTACAATGGCAGCGATTTTTACTAATTAAAATTTTTTTTTACAAAATCGCTGCCACAGCAGCGATTTTTAATTAAAAAAAAGAAAAAATTTTTTTAGACGAAATCGCTGCTTGGGCAGCGATTTTGTCATTTTATCAGAGGAAAATCACTGCGTCAGCAGCGATTTTGCACTTTTGGTTAAAAAAAAAAAGTAATGTGCCCTTTTGGAATTTTTGACAATTTTTTTTGCCCTTTAGGCTCCGGACTCCAATATAATGAATCCATGGTTACTAATATTTTCTTGACAGTCTACCTCTTTCAATCCGTTGCACGAGTATATTTGATCCCACAAATTAATTGAAGTTGTTTCAAAATATTTGACGTTATTTTAGTAAAGCAAAAAGTCAATATCTGTCTTCTTTTTAAAATAAACTAAAATACTGTTACAAGTTTCGTTTGCTGAGTGTTGATTGATTAAGTAATATGTTTTAGGAGAAACGAATCTTATCTTCATCTAAAAAAGAATGACCTGCTTTATCATTTTTAGCATGTTTAAAAAAAAAACGATTCATTTCTTCTTTTTTTGGCAACATGTTAATTTCAACTTTCCATGAGGCCATTAGAAAAAAGACATTTTGGTACATTTGACATAACTTTATTGTAGAACCACAAAATTTAAAAGTCTTATTTATTTTCTTAAATTATGTGTCAAGTTAAACTAGATCATTTTTTTTAAAACAGAGAGAGTAATACTTGAAGTGTTTGAAAAAAGAGTGCAAGAACTATAAAGACCTCCTAGTGAATGTAGAAAAAATACTTATTTTTCGTGAAAAATATTTAATCTCAAACCAAACATGCCCTTGGTGAAAAAGGAAGGGATATTGAAGAGGAGGCATTAAACTCGTAAACTCAGTTAACATGAGTAGTGCTTTTTCAAAAGGGAACTAGGGGCTTGGGCCCGTTCAAAGGACATACTCAGTTTAATTATCGAAAGCAAGCTCTAAAAAAAAAGCATAAACAATAGTTGAATTAAGTTGCATCAGGAATTTTAGTAGCTCAATTGGTTGACTACTGAACTTTCATCTTATTAGTCGTACATGCTAGATAATTGCATTGGTATCTAGAAAGGATAATGCTAAATGGCCACAGAATTTGTCCAGAAATTTTAAAAAAACTATAATATCTTTTTTATTTTAAAATAAACTAGTTTTTTTTTTCATTTTTTAGTTAAATTGTATTAAAGTTAAAAGGGTAAAAATGCTCAAAAAGGTAAAATATCATTCTAGCCAAATTTTCTGGCCAAAAGGATTTTTCCATCTAGAAATTACTCAAAATCGTCAATTTGTATTCTTGGCTCTATCCTACGTACAATCATTGGAAAATTTTCGTATACTTTGTACTCTTCTCTTACCAGAGAATGGTCAATTGGTTTGCTATACGTACATTTATAGGGAAAAAAGAACATTTTGTATTGGCATATTCATGATTCTAGTCCATTTATATGATCAGTTTGGGTAAGGGCAAAGTGGTCATTGTACACAACCAGCTCTTGTTCCAACACCAATTTTCTAAGATATAATATTCTCTTGGGAAACTCTCCCAAGAATTATTCTTCTTTGCCGTTGGAAAATTATAAAATTTAAGTTGTTCCTAATATATAGTATATAATATAGTAGTACTTAATTTTTTAAATCTTTTTTCTTTCGGTTAGAATATGTCAAACAGACATATTGGTTTTACGCGTCGACGCTTAATATATTAATTAATACAATTATATTATATAAAATAAAGTTAAAAGAACATCATCAGCAACATAATCCCCACATGATTTTTTTAATGAAACTGGATATGATATGACAATGTTTTGTGTATAAATTAGATTGTCGTTGGATTAGTTTAAAAGGTGACTACGAAAGATTATTAAACAACTCTTTAATTCCACTTTGGAGGATAATCACAATTTTGGTTCCTTAGTTTATTTTTTATTTCCTGTTTGGTTTAATAATAAACACATATATTTAACTTGTTTACGTGTTTAATGGGTCAACTTCTCAACAGTACATAGACTCGGTTTCTGTTTCTCTAACAATTTATATACCATGCGATGTAGTAATACTTAATTAATCCTTTTTGAGTTTTTGTAATGTATGTTTCAAGATGTCATAAAAAGTACTAAGTGAAAATGACTGATTAACAAGCTGCACGTCTAGAAAAATAAAAAAAATGAAATGTAAAGAAAATGTTACTTTTATGAATAAAAAATGATATTAGAAAATCAATTAGAGTTGTGTGGCCATGTAACTTCAACTTGAATTCCGAATAATTATAGTCAAATATATATTTTTGAAGTTCAATTCCAAAAAAAAAATAAAATCATGATGAAACGCTTCCTAGGTGGGGGGAGTAATTTATAATGGAGTGAATATAACCAAAACAGACTTATTTTGTTTTCATGTAATCAAAATGATGAGTCGAAACATTATTGTCCAAGTCTTGCAGTTTACATTAAATTATGAATACCGCTCAGCATGGCAAGTGTAAAGGGTATAGTAGAGTGGGATGTATATGAAAAAGGAGTGAGTGTAAACATACATACATACATACATACATACCCATCTATTTGAACACATTCCCAAAAAGGTAATTACTCCCCCCTCTCTATTTTTCTATATATAGTATTCACTTTTGACATATTTATTCAAATGTACAAACATCTTAACCATTCTGACTCAGACATCCTAATCTTGATGAAAACTAATGATGCCTTAAATACCAGGTTTTAGCCAAACACAGAACTCAAAACTCTTTAACATATGTATTGTACTTTTTACCTTGAATAAGACCCTCTGGTAAATTGTATAAAAGAATCCTTTATACCCATTGGTTTTAAGATCTTTTTTACTTTTCAATATATATACATAGGAGAGATGGGAAGGAAATTACAAGATAGGAATCAAACTCACACCAACAAAGTTGAAAGTTCAAGTAATCAACCAACTAAACTAGTAAAATCCTCTTTTGCAGAGTTGTTCTTTTCTTCCCTCACTTTTTTCTGACTAAAAAAATGTTTTCTAGGAGGAGGAAGGGTGATAGATATAATCGACTTACCTTTTATAATGAGTAGGAGCCCAAGGGACAAGGGGATCAGCTTTTGTTCTGTTTAAGTTGGAGTCCCACCACTGACTCCCATTAAGAAAATACTCAGTAGTCAGCTGCAGATTCCTAAAAGAAGAACCCCTCATTATTAAGTCGCTCTCTAAAGCTATATTGCTGTTGCAGACCATGTGAATATGTGATACTACTTCTCCTCCACCTTATTTTCCTTTTCTACTGTCAATAGGCTTATGACTTTGTTACATGATGAAAGGAACAACCCACCCCACCCATGCTTTGTACCCATTGAAACACCTAGATACTTTCAACCAACCACAAACAATGTGACACTCTATATCACCTTCTAAATGTGAGGTTTATGGAGTGACAACTAATTGTAACTCATTCCAATAAAAGTAATTCCTGTAACAAAAGAACATAAATAAAACGCAAAAAAAGATGGAAGATTTCATCTTAAAAGAGAGGTTGTTATATATAATAGTACAATTATAGTAAAAAAAATGTCAACAACAAGTGTAATAGATTGTTTCCAACTCTGCACTTCCTTTTCTCTTTTTCTTTTTTTGTTTCTCCCAACTTTTCCATATGGTCCCTTATTCGGCCTGGCAGAGAAAATAGTCTTTGACAGTATCATAATACTTAAATGACTAAAGTAAATTCCACCAAATTAAAAATCATTTGGGAGAAACTCTAGGCCTAGAATCATCAAACATTCATAGTACAAACAGATTTACTAAAACCTGATGATGTAACAACATACCTACAGTTCAGAATATCGGGATTGAATATGTTACAGATGATAGCAGTTCCTCTCGTCGATTAAATAACAGTAAAACTCAACCCAAAGCATCTCTTCATGTGCTTTTATCAAGTATCACACTGAATCATCCTGACAATCTTTAACAAGAAAACTCGCATTGAGAGTTTAGATCCTAACCATTTGGTTTCCGTCTTACACTTGTCTGCTGAATGTGATTCAATGTCACAGTAATAACAGATAATTACAATTTTACCATGCTGAAAAATCTTTAAGTTCTGCTGTTGATGTGCCTGTTTTTCTCTTCTTTGCTGCAGAAATAGGTGGTAGACTGCTATCAGAAGAAGTTTTGGAATCGGCCTGCGCAGCCCTTGCTTTCAAATACTTCCCAATACCACTGCCAACAGCTTGAATAACTGAGGTTCCAGTTCCAGGGTTGCTGTACCATGATCCAACCTTCTCCTGGAACACAGGAAGGAGGAGAAAAGAGATGGACACAGAGTATCAATAGATCCAACAAAACAAGCAAAATGGATGTCATTAAAAGGCTAAAGAAAAAGAATAATACTAACATTGTCTTCATCTTCAGTTTTGTTGTCATCATTTGTTTTCTCCTCTTCTTCATCAAGCTCTGCATAGGGGTTTACATAAACTTCTACACTTATTATCTTGATTTCTTCCTGCACAGACAGTAAAAGCAAAAGGTTCAAAAAATATCTAGATTAAGAAATGAAAATACTGTATGTGCAGCGAAAAAGCAGCAAGATTTTCAAGTCTGGGCTCTGTCCAAGGGACAGAAATGAAGATACATGGAGGATTGAACGAAAATAGCCAGACAAATGAACAAATAAATGATATCTGGAAGAACATAAAGTCTTCTTTGGAAAATGAAAGTATTATATGTGACGGTATAAAACAACCCAACAGCTCACAATTGGCAGAAATAGCACAACTACAGTCCTTTTTACAGCTCTTTACATATATATCAAATCCTGATATGATCCTATCACTCCACCTTCTGCTGAAACCTGAAAATCAAGTCGAACTTTAGGAATGGAAGATCTTTCCCCCTATTTCCCTTTAGACAAGTAAATCCTTTATAAAAAAATGCTAGCATACCATTTTGATAACCACAGATAGAAAAAGCATAAGCATGATGACTGCAAGAATGGAGGAAGATAAATTAAAACACAAGTGCAGTACAGGTCTACATTGAGAAGATCTTCAAATCATCCTTATCCAAAAGCTTAACAAGTTAAAAAAGATTCTTGACTTGTTTGGTCTTTGATTATGAGTTGTTTCTAGTAATTTAAATGAAAAATTAAAAATTACCCCAAAAGCTGAGCAGGTCAACTGAGATTCTTGACATGATCATATTGGATAGGCTCTTGAGAAATATCAGTATTCAGCATATCAATGTGTAATCACATAATACTGGTTCAACAATGGGAACTAACCACATAAGCTTTCAGATACATAAATGGAGTAGCTACTTCGGCTACAGTGCTGGTATAACTAGTTTCTTATAGTAGTATTTCTCCCTAAGTTGGTTAAACACACAAACAAAGCATATTCATTGATTCACCAAGGCATGATTCAAGATCTAAGTTGAAGAATGAGAGTTAAATATAGAGTTACTCTTCCTACTAACCAGAGGTCGGTCATCGTCATCAACAGAGACTTTCTCCATGGTGGAAAGTGTTGGCAAGCCTCCAACAACCATACCAAAGACCGTATGTTTGAAATTTAAGTGAGTGGCAGACTTGTACAGGATGAAGAACTGTGAGCCATTTGAGTGAGGACCAGAGTTAGCCATGCTAACAACACCTCTACCAGAATGCAGCAACTTGGAGTGCACTTCATCCTTGAAGGGCTTACCCCAGATCGACTCACCTCCTTTCCCTGTGCCAGTTGGGTCACCACCTTGAATCATGAAATTCCTGCACAAGTGGACAAATAAGTTCCTTGACATTCAATATTTCCTATTGATAAACAAAGATTTTACAACTATTTTCAAGTGAAAAAGGTATCAATTACCGGATGTTTCTGTGAAAAGCTACTCCATTATAATATCCTTGTTCACAAAGAGTAATGAAGTTCTCACATGCCCTTGGAGTTATGTCACAATGAAGCTCAATGTTCAAATCACCATGTGTTGTATGCAGCTGGACATAACCTTTCTTCTTGGGATTTTTCTCAACTTTAACATATTCGTATTCATTCTTTGTTACCGGATCATAGGAGGTGGAAGTGAAGGATCGAGAAGCAGCACCAGTGGTAAAACGACTCTTAACCTGAAAGAGTTGAACAGCTTTATAAATCACATTGAATAAAACAACAGATTTCTATCATGGTTCTATGTGTTATTTTCTTGTTGAGTGTCTCTATTTTATTTTTTGGACAAGTAAAAATTGTTGCACCTCAACATTATAGAAGTTAAGAGTTAAGACTAACCAACCAGCAAGAAAATCTTAACAAAAACTATGCAAAGAGAATACCAAATAGAATGCAAAATTCCAAATGCAAGTCAAAATCAATTGTTTTAAACGATTAAAAAGGGCACTACTGATAACTAACTAGGTGTAAGGCAAAGTGTATAAAACATTTTGTTTGTGGCCCATAACAAAGAACTATATGTTTCTTAATTAACGTGTGAAGAAGGAATATTACACCAGCAGAAAATTCTTATAACAATACATCTATACTAAGTTTACACTTGTGGGAAATAGTTGCAAATTGGATTATCCAGATGAAGAAACTATATTGACAAGCCACAAGGAGGTCAAAAAAACAACTATGCCTAATCCCAAGCAAGTTAGGGTCAGCTGCATGAATCCTTACTGACCATGCTTCTCCATTTAAACTCATCTAGGCTTGTATAATACAATACAGTAATAATAATAATAATAATAATAACCCTTCGGGGTGGCCCAATGGTTTGAGCTTGGGACTTCCATGTTGGAGGTCTCAAGTTCGAAACCCCTTGCCAGCGAAAGCAAGGGGTTTGCCTTCTGGGTCGAGCTCGTCGCACCAAGCTTGCCTAGTGCAGGTTACCTCTCCTATGTGGTTTGCGAGCTATTGCATAGGAGCGGGGTTTTTACCATGTGTGCACCCAAAGGGTAGCGGCTGCGGGTTTCCCTTGTCATAAAAAAAAATAAAAAAATAAAAAAATAAAAAATAATAATAATAGCAATTACTAGAGGTTCTCAATACTTTCATCTGGCATACAAATCTCATTTAGCACCAGCAAACTCCTAGAAAAACTAAGACCTAAAGTAAATACGACGTGGCTAAAGCATGCTTCCATTAACAGGTATTTGCCTATATAGATCTTTTCTTCCATTGTGCCCTATTTTCGATACGAGGTGAAGTGACAAAATTATGATCTATAATTAATTATAAAAAGAAATTCTAGAAATAGACCAGAAAGTAACATGGGTAAATTCTAAAAAGCACACCAGACATACTGGAAATCTAGCATGAACATAAAGGTTCCAATTGAAAAGTGTAAACTATGCATGCAAGTTTAATATTTACTCTTTGTGAATTGATCCAAAGAAAGCAACGAGATGGTTGCTTTCTAAAAACTAACCAGCTTAGCATTTACTGGAGTCCTTTCACCCGCCATGTGCAAAGCTATCCGCGCAGCTGTTTTATCAGTTGAACCAGCCTTTGCAGCAGCAGCACTTCTTCCATGAACTGATGCAGATGCAGCATCCACAATGCTGAAAGTCTGCTTCGCTGTTCCTTCACCATTTTCTTTTGTTTTTGCGTCATCTTTGATACGTGATCTTGCAGCTAAAATAGCCTCAAGAGCAGCAGCTCTTTCATTCTGTGCCTTGTTCCCACCTCCACCATGCAGTGCAATCTCTTTCGCCTTCTCACTTCCAAGTTCCTTGAGCATTTGCTTGATGTCCCCAGTAATATTTATGTTGTATGTTGGGTCAGATTGCATTTTCTGTGTTTCTGATGAAGTACCAAGCACTTATTAGAAGAAGTGGAGCCATAATTGCAACAAAACCTGTATGATCAAGAGAATCACTCACCTTCATCGTCAACCTTTAAACTTTTCTTAACATGATCAAAATCTAGAAGCACCTTGGTGTCCAGTGCATTAGGATTCTGCAGTTAGATGTTCAAATATATCATATAAACAACATTCTCATCAAGCATATATAACAGTTAAGGGGAAGGATAGTAGTTTAGAAGCTTACTTGAATTGTTATAAGGTCTTCTCTAGAGAATGCTTCATCAGTGAGAAGCTCCTTCCAGTTCTTTGTTTTGATATTCAGTTCTTTAACTGCCTAAGCAAGAAAGCCGGGATCAAACTCTCCATACAAGGAATAGACGATGCTCTTTTCTTTAAAGGACATATATGAATAGTGGTCAGGAGACAAATATCCATACCTCATAACAGAAAACATTTCCCGTAGTTCTTACAGCAACTATATGTGTGAACTCTGTAAAAACCTTGTTCAAGACAGGACAATGATACTCTCCTGAAACAATAAAACACCATTTTTCAACCCATTCCTGGAAAATGACAACTACTAATATGAATGCCCTCCCTAGAGCTAGTATAATTTCTAGGTATAGCTATCCCTATTTACCAAAGGCTAAAGACCCAAGATTTCATCCTTAAACTGTGATGGAAGTTTGAACGGACGACTGTGAATGAAATAGGCATAAGTGTTTATCGATCATCCCACATTCAATCTCAGAAGACATATACAATGTTTGTACAACTATAAGTATAACTTCTTTTTTTCTTTTCATGTAAATAATTCATGTGCAATTGGACTTCCAGTCAAATTCCAAAGCTAATTACAGATTGGATATCTTCAAAACAAGATATTACCTTCAGAATTCTTGTGGAAAGTAAGAGGAATTAAGTCTTCTTGCTTCATAGGTTCCCCAGTCACTGGATTCCTCCCATATTTCCTGATGTATGGAACTATATGCCTGCAAAAAGAAAAAGAAAATTATAATAATGGATACTCCAGAAGAAAATTAATCAAGAAAAAGAAACTCTAAATGCAAGAAATCCAAGAAATACTGACACTATTTCAAAGACATTGCCATCTTTTGTGCATACTGGGTCCTCGAACGGTGTAAACGTAAGACTGCATATAAAATTACACGCCAAATTTAACAAAACATAAACTCCAAAAAAGACGATAATAATGGAAACAATCAATATATCAGAGAAAAGAAATTACGCGCAGCAATAGAAGGGAAGCCGTTTAAAAGGGGTTTTAAGTTCTTTGGATTTAGCGCCACCCCATTCAGTTGCCCATTCTGTCTTGGTTATGAACATTCGATCTTTACTGTGTTGTTTCTTCCCCATGATGTAATTGTCACTTCTTTCTTGGAAAAACTATAATCTCACTCAATTAGGGTTTTAGAAGAATACTTTTCTTTTCCAAGAAACAAGAAATCTTAATGACTGTGTTCTTGAAATTGCTTCTTTTGGCGATACCGTTTTACAGTATCAGATAAATATCTGCTCCATAAGACGGTGGCCGCTTTGAACCTTCTTCTCCGGTGTGTGTTTCCCTTTTTTCTAAATCTGGACCTAACTTGAACCCGAATATATGATACACGTCATGAAATTGGCCCGACCCGTATTTATAGAGGTAATTTTACATTTAACCTCGTTATTATTAAATTTTTATTTTGATCGCTGTGATAGTTTCCTAAACAAATTTAAACCTTAATTTAATAAAAATGGGCATTTTTATTGTTTTATATAGAAAAAACATATTATGTGAAATGGAGCTCAGATTTAATTTTTAAATCTATATTATTTTTAGATATAAAGTATAAGTACAAATTTAAAATTAGTTGTTTGTTAAATTTATCAAAACTCATAATTAGAATTAATAAAAGTGCTCATTTCAATTAATTAGTGATTAAATTATAAATATACTCAACTAGCAATTGAGTAAAATTATAAATATACTCAACTAGCAATTGAGTAAAATTCACTTATATATATAAGTGAATTTTGAATATTTATTATTGAGTAAATGAATGAAAATATTGTAGAAAAAAATTTAAATTATGATTAATTATTATTTGAATCACTTGAATAAATTATTTTATATATATTTATTATCTAATAAAGGGGAATAGCAGGCAACAGACCGTCAACACGTCTACTTGTCTTGTGCTGCCTGCTTATTCCCCTTGGCTGCCTCTTCTTCATTTAACTACTATATGCTCTTTATTAGAAGAAGAAAAAAACTGCTACATGTTGTCTCTTCTTCATCCAATGAAAAGATGGAAAAAAATTGCTATGCTGCCTCTTCTTCATCCAATGAAACAAAGGGGAATCCATTTAAAATTTTAATTGTAAGCTTACTTAAGATTCTTTGTAAAAATATTTTATGGGCTTCATTTATATTTTATATTTATCATATTTTTTTAATTATTTATTTTTAATTTTATTATAGTTAATTCTTGAAATTCTATAGGTGAAATACCATAAATAAACATTACGAATTTTAAATAATAATGATTGGGCCCGTGCAAAGCACGGCTTCCCCTTTATAGTATATATATAAGTGAATTTTGAATCTTTATTGTTGAGTAAAGGAATGAAAATATAGTAGAATTTTTTTTTTGAAATTATGATTAATTATTATTTGAATCACTTGAATATTTGGAGCTTAAAATCAAAACTGAATCATAATTATGTTTTAAACTTATTCTAAATTAGATTTATTTATGAAATATATTCGAAATATCTTAAAAGTCGAAAAGGAAAGAAAAAAGGAACAACTATATCATATTCTTCGTCTCAATTTATAAGTTATAGATTGATTCAATACGAAGTTTTAAAAAAAAACTTGTGATATAAAATATTTTTAAAAAAAAAAAAAATCAATCCAAACGGGCTTTAAGTTCAGCCCAATGAATTACAGGCTTGAGGCCCAGTACTCCTTCGTCGTAACTCAAACTGTTTGGGCCAACATTGTCGCCGCCGGAAACCCCTGAAAAACTACTGAGCAATCAGCGACGATGGGTGGTGACCGGAGCAGAAGCACGAGTAGCAGCAGTGAAGAGGATGGAGATGCTGATTGGAGAGCCGCCATAGATTCTGTTGCTGCTACAACTACATTCGGCAAAACTACCGCCAAAGTTCATTCATCAGCCACTGCTACTAACGGAGAATCTATCGCCCATCCATTCCAAGAAGATGAAATAGATACTATCCAACCCCGGAAGCTCAAACATTATCAAATAAAGGTACTTTCTCATTTGCTTACGTGAGTATACACCTTGCAACTCTTGTTAACTGAGTGTTCCAATGATGTTATCTTAATACTCTAGAAATCCCTTCATTTTGATAGATTTGATTCTAGGGAGTCTTTTATCTCTATTCTCATAGCCTAATTATAGTATGTCTTATCATGCTAGCACTAATAACATGACAATTGGAACTGATAAGATTGTAGTAATTTTCCCTAAAGGCCTTCAACAACATTTTGGTCTATCATGTTTTTGCTGTTGCGGTCATTGCTTGATGAATAAATTTCATGAATGGACACTAACAGGGCCTGAAGACTTTGGAAGACATTTTAGACAAGACTTTAGACATAGTGAGAGACATTGATGATGCTTCACAGGAAGATACACCCTCAATGAATGGAGGTGGAGTCCGGTTGTTTAGGCGTGCTCCACCTGGGATTGTGTTTGATCACACAGGTAAAAGAAAACAAAATCTCAAGCAAGTAATTTGATGATTGTTATGTCTGTTAAAATTTGTTTGTTGTTTGTTTGCTTAACATTCTTAAATCCCAACTTTTACTACATTGACCAACCTTGTTTAATAGAAGCGTAAGCTTGATACTGTGTTAACTTGCTTTCACTTATGGGATAAAAGTTTATTAGATGCATAATGGAAAAGCCATGCTATAGTGTTCCCATACTTATTTATTCTTAATAAATAAAGATGTCTTTAGTCATGCTGGCGGGAAGAGTCAGGCCAATTGCTAAATTCTAACAGCAACTTGCGTTCCTTCATCCTAAATTTCCAGGCTATCGTTTAGATTTCAAATTTTTGTTTCACCTACTCTTTCATCGCTTTAGTAGAGATGTTACACTTAACAGAAACTAACAAAAGGAATAATCTGCTGAATGACTAAAATTTTGAGGAGTCAAGTGACCAAACTACAGAAATTTTGGGGGTGGGGGGTTTGTTTAGTGCGTTTCACTTTACTTACTAGACTAATATGATTGGGATTAATTTGTTCTGATGGTCTCTACTTAGATGGAGAAAGTCAAGGATGTGATTGAAAGGAATGATGAAAATTCATATAGAACTTATGGAGTAAGCACACATACCAGTGGGGTGAATAGATAAGCGGACATAAAAACGTCTCTTTTTTCTAATTTATTTTGATTAAGGGGGCAGGGAAAGGATGGGTGTCGTGAACTAACTGTTCTTAGACAAATACACCGCGGAATGGATTCATCGCCCAATGACTTACAGGAGGGAGAACTAGGTGAATGAGGTGGGTTTTTAACTACTTTGCCTCCTTCGCCGCTTGAACACATTGCTATCAGAGCAACTATAGCTGCATATTGTTGAGAGGGTGCACACTGTAGATGTCAGTAGTAAGACTAGAGCCTAAAACTAAAACATTTGTGTCCCTGCTTTGTTGCTAGATGAACTCCAAAAACCCAGAAAGAAACCAAGAATTCGTCCTGGGAAGGAATTTGAGGAGAACTCAAAAGAGGTTTGTCTTTTCTACTTCTCGTTTTGATTCATAGTTGGTGAAATCTTTTATTTTGAACTCTCTTTCCACCTCGCTGTTTTGTTAATTCACCTTCTCACTATCGTTGCCACAGTTCAAAAACCAAATCAAGTCCATTGCTGTTGATGGGATGGATATTTTAGCTGCATCTAAAAATGCTTGCCAGAAATCATTGGCCAGACTAGAAGCAAGAGAAGCAGCAGCTAAAGCAGCTGCCAAAAGAGAGGAAGAAAGAGTTGCGGCATTAAAAAAAATTAGGGGAGAGAGATGGCTCCCTGCTGTGGCCAGAGATATGCAGTCAAGGCTTCAACGACGTTAACACCTGTAGATGGACTATGCTTCCATTATTCAGCACTCATCTTTCATTTCTTTTACTCTTTAAAGTTTCTATGGCTCATTTCAGCCTGTGTTTTATGTTAGGCCACCTGAGCTGTTGTCCTAGTCAGTTCTAGAAAAAAACATTAGCACTGTTACTGTATTGCCAAAAAAAAGGAAGAAGAAGTTCCTTCTGATTAAATTCTTTTGACATTTCTATATTAAGTTAAAAATTCTGGTTATTAATACGGCCACTGGCAAACAAATGGTGTCAAGGCAAAGCATTTCTGCATTCATTTGCAACTGAAGATCGCCCGATGTTATTAGTGAAGGCGCCAGTGATGTGTGTTTTTTTGAAAGAAGCAACTGTGCAGACCTGACAAGCCCTCAATGTATTAGTAGATACAAACAAGAAGCTTAAAATACTTGTAAACTTTTAAGGGTACAACCTCAACTAAACAACTCTTCTTCTATTGTTATCATCAACACAAGGAATTGAATCGTCTAATCATCGGTTAATACAAAGCCACATAGGAATAATCTCCACATGCTGATCCTTCAATGAGTAATCATTAACACCCATGGTGTAAATACCCTCTAAATCTCCCTTTATTCTTCTCTGCAGAAACTGCACCATGGGATGCTGCAATCCAAGGACAAAGAAAGCCCTCAAAATAGGCTGTGGCATCACAGCAATTCTCTTAATTATTCTTCTTATCGTTGCCATTACTCTATATTTTACTATCCTTAAGCCAAAAAGTCCAAAAGTCACAACTCAGTCTGTCACATTAGAGACAGTAAGATTAGAGCCGTTTCCAGCATTTCACCTCAACATAACAATTGGCCTAATCCTCACTATCCATAACAGGAATTATGGTAGCTTCAAGTATGACAGTAGCAGAGCTTATGTGACTTATCGCGGAGATCCAGCAGCAGAAGCACTAATTGAAGCAGACACCATTCCAGCTAGAGCAGATCATGATTTGCACACAATTGTGCTAATTGATTCAGATGGTTTCTCTAAGAATCCTAATTTCTTAGGAGATCTATTCTCTGGTTGCTTGAATTTTACTTCGTCAACCGCTTTACATGGGAAGGTCACTGTATGGAAGGTCTTGAAGCTAAAAGCCAGAACAGTTAGCACCTGTGACATTTCAGTTTTCACCAATTTCCAGAATGCAACTTCTGTATGCAAATCCAAAATTAAGTTCTGATTTTTATTTATTCATTTTCCTGCTAATTTTTTTTATCTATTTGTTCTCGTTGACTGGTTAGATGAAGAAACCATATCAATAAACTAGCAAGAGCCCATGTTTGATTTGAAAACCAAACCTCAATTATGGTTCTTGTTTCTAGAAACTAAACATCGTTATTAGCTTCACTTGAACAAGATTAGGGGTAAGGGGATACTCCCAAAGTTTAGGTCTGTTCGGGATTTCTAGAAGCAAGTTTAGAAGACAATATTTCAGATTAGCACATGAATGCAATGCTTCTTTCTGTGATATGATCATAAGCGTTGTATAATGGCAGTGCTAACCTTCAGTTTACAAACTAAATCTATATACATCATTTTCCACTTATACACAGGGGAAACATGAAGTTTCCTTAAGATCTCTCTGAATCTCGCTTGAACATAAGGTCCTGAACAGTTAAGCTTTCAGGTATCCATTTTTGTCCAAGTATGAGATCACTACATCAGCAAAGTCATTAGGAGAATCACATAGCCCTTGGTTCTGACGCAACACTATCTGCACAACAAAGACCAGATCTAATTAGAGCTTAGAGAAAAAGCCATAATGCAATTGAGCCCACATCCAAAGAAAGTTGAGTCTCAATGGCATAAACAGAGCGATTGAAATTACTTATCTTCAGTTTCAAAATGTAGTAACAAGCCCCTAAAGTTAGGGAAATGTTGATTATCTGACACTGACAATTACTGAATATATGAGCTACCACTCTATCCTCAAATCGATCAGCATGTCAAATTAGTTTAAGCAAGAAGAGAAACTTGTCTTACCTCTGATTTCAGTGGTGGCTCATAAGGATCATCAATACCAGTAAAACCTGCAAATTGCCAAAATCCCACATTATAATCACCTTCAAGAGCAAGTTCAACCAAGTGACACAAAAACGAAATCAGCAGAGGGGAGAGGGATCTCCTGCCTACAGCAGCAGGGACACAAAAGTTCAAGGACCAGGTAACTTTAATAGCTAAGAGAGAATCAAACTCAATTCTCTTTCTTTCTCAAAATTAATCTAATGCATTAGTGCAAGAGTGTATACAAGTATACAAATACATAATATACTTCCTAGTCACAAAATGAAGAGATGCCGAGATAACAGATAGAACCTTTTATCTTTCCTGCTCGAGCTAGCTTATACAATCCCTTAGGATCCCTTGCCTCACATACGTGTAGAGGAACATCCATGAACACCTAAAAATTAGCCAACTCAAACAGCTGTTTAGATATGCCAAACAAGCAAGGTGTCACTTGAGAAGCTAATCCATTGAGTACCAATGATTGTACAAACCTCAATGAAATCCCCTTCAGGTAGTGAAGCACGGCAAGCATCTCGCTCCTCTCTGTAGGGAGATATCAAACTGGCAATGCATATAACTCCAGCATCCACAAAAAGCTTAGCCACTTCCCCTGTAAAATAACCATTTGCAATTATTAGATCCCAGAAGGAACAATATGATGGCTTTGAAATGTGGAGAAGGTAGCAACCAACCGATCCGCCTTATATTTTCTGCCCGATCTTCAGCTGCAAAACTAAGGTCACAGTTTAGACCATGGCGAACATTATCACCATCAAGGATGTAAGTGAGTTTTCCTCTAGCATGTAAACCGCGACCTAGAGCACATGCCACAGTACTCTTCCCTGAAAACACGTTTAATATATAAAAATTAAAAACAGGAAGTGCCAATGCAAACAGCTCATAAAGACAGAAACCAGGCAATACGAGCAATAAGGATAAAAGTATTGCTTGATCCCTCCTCCTTTTTTATTTTTTATTTTTGGGGGGTGGTGGGGGGGAGGTAAAAATAAAGAATTTAAGCAATGTCAAGAGAACAAAATAACTTGTCGTGTATTAAGATGTTTTGCTGCAATCATTCCATGGGCTTCCAATTATATCTACACTCATAATAACTTAAACCAGCATGTTCACAAATAATTTTTAAATTCAACTAGGCAGTCTGAAAGAGACCAGGTTGATATTGCAATCGTGTGAACCATTTGAATGCTGACATGTTTGACATGCTGTTTTCCATTATTTCAGATACAACTCCAGGTTTTCAGATTATTATTCCCTTGTCTACTGATGAATGGCATCTTAAGCAAAATCAGTATTCATCAAGCAAACTTCTGGTAGGATAACTATCCAAAATCTTATACTTATATGATTTTTCTTGATCTTCTAGTGTAATCAGCTAAGCGTGAAGCGGAGAACATAAAACTGCAGGAGTATACTATAGCTGAATGCTGTTCTAAGATTTTCAAGAAGGAATACAGATAGCATGAATTCCACAATTAACCATCTAGTAACTAAAAAATCATAATCAAATATCAACATGCTACTGCAAATGAAGGGATCATTACAAATACCCTGAATGTGATGCAACAACGAAAGACAGCCTAACTTTCTTTTTATGAGTAAGCCTAATCTTATGATCTACAAAAGTATCTTTGAATTCTGCTAGTTTCAGATGAATCCATTGACCAAGGCTGAAAAGGAAAAAAGAACTAAATAGGAAAAAACATTATCTACCTAGTACTTCAAAATCAATTAAATGTTAGGTTGCGACATTTTTGGTTTAAATCTTGAATTTGCATTTAGACCCACAGTATGTTGGAAAAATAGCTTGTGGAGAAACTAGAAATGCGTTTGTTGGTAACAGCGTGGAAGATTAAAGCATTTCAGACTTGTGCATTGTTCTGAAGTATCATATGCATGTACAGAAAACAAAACAAAACCAAGAAAATAAAGAAACGTACAGTACATCTACATCATATGGAAAAAAGTATCTGCAAGAATATAAAGTGATGGAGAGGTGGAAAATTTGATAACTGGTATGAGCTTATGGGATGTGAAGCAAACCTGAACCACTGAGACCAGTTATCCATATAACACAACCCCTTTGCTGAAGCAACTCCTGTCTGTCACTTTTCTCTACAGAGCATTTGTGCCAAACAATGTTTGTTGAATTCCCATTTCTAGAAGTCAGGGGTATACTTTTACCTAGTTATATTATTCACCGTCAATAATTATAACTTCTTGAACACTCAAATTACATTTAATACTTCACTGAAAATAATAAGCCACAAGTAAAGAGTACCCGTTCGTCTATTGCACATAAGCAAGAAAAGATGGAACACTCTCAATTTTCACAATACAAACAAACTCTTATATATACAACTGATATGTTTTAAGGAATACAATTACAATACAATAGGACACAAACAAAGGAACTGTAAGGAACACTGATACAAGGATATATACTTGAAATCTGAAACTAGAAGCCTATAATTGGGTTGAGAAGACAGAAGAAGAGGGCGAGAATATTCAGAATCATAATTAACTGCCTACCCTTTTCCTACCCACGCTCTCACACTTTTATACAACTTTCATAACTAACCGTAGCCTTGCTCACGTGACTTTCTTCCTGCCCAAAAGTAACTGTCCAACCTTTTAGGTGGAATTACACTTCTAGTACTCCGACGCGGCTTATCAATGCGAAAATCACTAGTCGCATCCTCCTTATCATTCATATTAGCAGATGTCTCAATTAAGCTAGCAGATGTCTCATTGAGTTCACAACAAAAGATATGTCCAGACAAAATCAGAGGTAAAGAACTTCTAATACTTCCACAGGATACAACAGGAAATAGCATATGAATCAGGAACCAGAATTTCACAGTGCTTCCGAACAAAGAGAGATTCAAGATTTTAATGACGGCTGGCGTGATTGCTAATTGCACCAACTACTTTTTCATTCTAATACTTCCATAGGATACAAGAGGAAATAGCATATGAGTCAGAAATCAGAATTTCACAGTGCTTCCGTAGAAAGAGAGATTCAAGATTTTAAAGCCGGCGGGCGTGATTGCTAATATCACCAACTATTTTTTCATGATAATGGATTCAGAGTTCAGATCATAGTTAAATATACATTGTTAAAATTTCTAAACTATATATACTTTTGAGTCCAAAACAGTAACATCACGCATATTCCATAATAGATTAGCAGTTACAAACCTAATGTGCCTCAAGAAAACGGAGGAAAATATGTATATAAAGTAAGATTTTCAAAAGAAGATAGAATATCAATACCAGAAAAGCCAGAAAAATCGTTTGCGCTGATTTCATCCTTTGAATTGTATCCTGGCTGATGAGAACTTGCGGATTTTCCGTTGATATGAACGGTTCTAGAAGTTTCCGTTTTCCTTACAGACCTATAGAAGGTGGTTTTCAACTCGGTACCGGTAATGTTGAAGCCCAGTGATTTAGCTTTGCAATTACACGTCGGTAGCTTCAAAACCCCTAACTTCATCGACGCACAGCAAGATTCCGACTGAGGACGACAAATCAACGCATTGTTTCCGACGACAGCCATCATCAAGCATCTAAACTGGGAACAATCTTGAATCTTGATCGATTGATTGTATATCAAAAGAACCAAAAATGTACTACTTCGAAGCTAGGGAGGAAGAATGAAATTAGGAATGGTGGACTGAGGCTGAGCGTTAGTGGAGATGTTGTGATCACGACGACATTCACGAGTGAGAAAACGGACGCGATAGATTTCTCTCTTAAATATAAGCATCTTGGACCCATTGAAGGGGGGAAATGGTTTTTAACCCTCTTAAAAAAAGAGATTTTTCCATTTTTATTTTTAGAGTAGTAAAAATATTTTCCTATTTAGTTTGTTGTTATCGGTTAACATTAGATTATAAATCTGTTTAGTATTTCTTTATTTAAAGTTAAAATTAAAAAATTAAAATTATAGTGTAATAATTATAACATCATTTATTTGGTAGATAAATTTTTTAAATTCAATTAAAAATGGAAGTTGCATAATTCAAAGGGCAACGGGGCAAATATACCCCTCTCTAACTCTGTGATTAGAGTGTGTTTGGATTGACTTAAAAGTTGATTGAATAATTTTTTAAATTATTTATAGCTTTTAAGAGTTTTTGACAAATTTAAAAATAATTTAAAATAAATTTAAAATAAATTAAAATAAGTTAAAAATCAAAAATATAACTCTCGCAACTTTTTATTTTTTGACTTAAAAGTCATTTAAGTTTGGCCAAAAATATTATTTTGTACCCTCAATTCTTTTAGATATTACTTTTGTCCTTCTATAACTATTCCTCTTATAAATAATTTGTGATGATGAAGAAATATATGAATGATAAATAAAATATTACTTATGAATGTAATTAAAAAAAAACATTTTAAACCTTTCATGTGATCTATTCAAATTATATATTTTTAAAATCTAAATAAGTTGTGCATATAAAATTAATTTAAATTATACGTTGTGCATATATATATATATATATAGGTTGAACTCATCGGTGACCCCTTAAAGTCGGCATCAAGTGTCACTTAGACACTTTAATTGGGCTTTGTTCATTTTGAACACCTTTAATAGTACACATTTTTTATATTTCCAGATCCAACTTAAGTGCGTGTTGACAAACGCCCTTGCTGGAAAAAAGACCAATTTTTAAGTGACAAGTGGATTATTTTTTTTAAAAAAAAAACATCACTTTTAATTATTTTTTTTCTCCAGATTCTGTAATCCCATGCCCCCAGACCCCCTTTCTTCATCTTCTTCTTCCTAAACTCCACCAAGAACATGAGAATCTCACAACAATTTTGTTCTCGATAAATTTGTTCTTCATCTTCTTCTTATTTTGTGCCTTGAATTTTTATTTTATTTTCTTCTTAGTAATTTCATTCCAATTTTTTTTAAAAAAAATAAATTATCTTCTCCTCCATTATCTATATATAATCTCCCCTTATCCCAACCCGTTTCTTCCATTTTTTTTCTTTTCTATTATGTACTTTTTTTACGAGAAGTCATTATAACTGTAGCAGGAGATACAAATATAAGAATTTTGCTTTTTGAAATATTCATCTCTATTGTAGTTGGTGAGGATCCTATAATTATAAATTAAATAATTCAATTATTATTTCTCCTCTAGCGGATATAGTGCAAAAGAAGTGGAAAAAATAAAATTATTTTGTATTTTGTATTAGTATTGAATGATGGATAGAAAAACAAATTTGATTTTCAAGAAAGAAGAAAAAAAACTAAGTAGTGTACAAACCCAACAAAAATTAGTACTATGTTTTCTCAAAATGTGTGTGATGATGAGGGGTGGTCTATGGTGGCAGAGAGAAAGAGTGAGGAGGAAGAAGTAGGAGTAAAAAGAAAATCAATGGAGGGTGGTGGAAGATTGCAGAGAGAAAGAGTGAGGAAGAAGAAGAAAAAATCACCAAAAAAACTCCTCAAACGCGCTTAAAATTCGCGTTGCATAATCACTATGTTGAGTCAGCAAAAAGTGTTCAAATGACATTGTGCAAGCCCTACACAAATTGTTTAAAATGAACAGAGTTCAATTAAGGTGTCTAAATTAAACTTTGTGCCAACTTTAAGGTGTGATCGATGAGTTCAACTTATATATATATATAAGCGGTTACAAGCCTAGTGGCCATTACATTTTCACCATAGTTGGTGATTATAGATAGACTAGTGAATTTGTCCGCGCTTCGCGCGGTTATAATTCTATATATTAGAAGAGTCTAGGATTTACTACCATTGTTCCAATTAAATCATTCCAAATGTCCAATACTTGCTATATAAAATATATAAGTGGGCCCCACCTCCTTCCACTTAAATAATATTTTTCAACCTTATCATGGTAAAAGTTGAATTTATTATCCTTTTCATTTAATTTTATATGATATTATTTTTTTCTATAAAATCATTATATATGTTTTAATAATTTAAATTTCAAAAACATTATAATTTAACTTTAAAGATTTTATTTTATCAAAATCTTGTACATTGAAATATATAGTTATGAATT
>JAJOOO010022157.1:0-20677 GCA_029582685.1 Solanum piurae
TATATATATATATATATATATATATATATATATATATATATATATATATATTGTATCTTTCTGTATATGTGATATATAAACAGTATATCCACACTATTATACACAAAATAAAATGAAGAGAAAAAAATCGTTGATTCTAATATAAAATAATTAAATTTTAAGAGAGGGAGAAAGAGAAAAATAAGAATGGAGAATAAGATATGATAAGTTGATAACTGGACCATTTATGACCGAACGATTACTCTGCTTAATTTTCGTATCAATTTTTAGATCATATTTAATGCCTCTATACACGTCTTATTTGTAAAAAAAAAAAAAAAAAAAAACTTATATGCACCGCAATAATTAACTATTTGCTTTACTTTATGTCATTTTCCTCACATTGGGCTCGTAGTGCAAAAATAAAATTAATTAGTAATTTTTTTGTCGACCACATATAAATTTGGTTAGATTTGTCTTGCAAATTGAATCTTACGCTAAGATGTACTCCCTCCGTCTCATTTTATATGTCATCCTTTTTTATTAATAATTGGATCATAATACTTGTCATTTTATAAAATTTATGCATAAATTATCACATTTTGCCTATTATACCCTTGATAGAATAGTTAATTAATCTTGTCATTTATTAATAAAGTTGACTTAAGAAAATATTAAATAAAGGTAGAAGGGTAAAGTTACATCATTTCTTAATGCAAGTGCAAATTAAAATGTGACATATAAAATGAGACGGAGGGAGTATCTAGAAAGCCAAAACTTAATAAATTAAATATAGAATTAGTTTTCTTTAATTAAAGAAATTCTGATCGTAATCGTGTTTGTTTGTTTTCTTATTTTTCTTCTTATTATTGTTGTTAGTATTATTTTGTAAACAAGAAGCAGACTACGTGCTAAATATAGCCGAGCTATATACGATCATTCGAATTGAAATGCATATTTGATTGATACGTCAAAATAATAATATTCACTTTATACAGAAGTATATAATATCCTAAAATACTCTTCAATCACGTGATCTTAGACATATTAAGTGAAAAATAAAATTAAAAGTGATCGAAAAAAATATTAAAACAAATTTTAAAAAAAATTCAACTCTATCTTTTTTCGAGAACCGCCTAAAGTTCCAACTAAAAAGAACTAAAAGGGTGAAATAATTTTTCATTATCTCAGTTGCAACACAGTACTTCAACTAGTCTCCATGTTCCTTGAGCGGAGTTGGCTAGCTGTCGGCAAATCTTTTACGTCACCGGCCACATAGTTTGCAGCGTCTTGCACTGTATCGCATTTGCCGGGACTGAATCCCGCGATTGAAAACTCTCCGAAAGGGGAAGTCACAAACGAATCCTCTGACGGCGGATGAAGAGTTTTCTAAGCCAGGATCACATCCTTTGAGGCCGATTCCAATTTCTGAGAGCATTATGTTGAGTCACTCAAGAGTAGAATCATCACCTTGTATTTTCTTTTTTAAAATTATTTTTATTTTCCACTCGGTATTTGGTATTGCATTGGAGCACAACTATTTTAGATTCGCGTTGCGTAGGATGCCATTTAGAAGAAAGCTTCAAGATTTTTTTCATATTTAAGGTTCAAATTCGAAATCTCTAATTAAGTAAGGAGCAACCTCACCCAACATCCGTTGGTGATAAACACTTTACGCCTGAACTTGGTTGTTATTCCTAGGGTGAAATTAACATGAGCTAAATGTATAGGGTAAACACATGTCAATTGATTAAATTAGATAATTATAAATTGAGGTCAAGATAATTTGTGACTAATTAGTAGTTGATGCACGTTGAGCGTGTACATATTTCGTGTCAGATAAAGGTACTTTATTAATTATTACATTAATTAATCAATATTTGATGGTCCAGAGTTATTATTCGTATTTAATCTGGAGAATAAATGACATTATTTGAATATATTCATTCTTTCTTCTTTATTTATGAAAAATAGTACCAACACTATTTGGAAACACTTGTCACATTCACACCTTAAGTTTCAAAATATGATCATCGAGAAAAAAAGTATTGGTCTGATCGTCCATTTTTACTTGTTCGTTTATTTGAGTGTTTTGTATTTTTTTAAAGAAGTATTCCTTAAGTATTTAGTCTACTAAATTATTCTTATTAATATTTTGCTAAAAAATAATTTTAATTTGATTATTAATATTTCAAATTATTTACGAAATGGTTACTAATTTTTAATGATAATTTTTTTAAAAATTATTAATTCCAACAAATAGAGAAGTAAAAAGAAAAAAGTACATACTTTTAATTTCCTACTTGACAATTCTTTAGGGGGTGTGATAGTTAATTCAAATCTTTAGATGCATAATTGTCAAGACATATGTCAAGTTAAATGTGTGGTTGAATTGAGCAAGGATACATTAAAAATGAGCAAAATAATAATATTACTCCAAGAGATCGATGGAGCAATTCACCCCATAGAATTAAATCGGACCAATACTTATGAACATTAGGAGGAAACGTCATTTGCACACATTGATCATTATGAAATCATTCCACGAGTGAAATTTCATGTTATTTTTACTTTTGAATATCATTCATTTTGTTATTTATCACAAATAATAAAAATTAATGAAGGACAATCCATTCCTGAAAAGTCACCCCTATAAAAACGGTAGGATCATCATCTTGTGAATCATTAATTTCTACTTTATTGAAATATTCTAATATCTTTAGTAATTTCATTACTTGTTCGATTAGCTTATCAATCAATTACTTAAGTTAACCTTCCTCGAAGGCTGATTCAAACTATATTAATCCATTATTTACTTAATATATTCAATTTATCATTAACTTATTTCTTATATGCTAAATTATTTATTTACCTCAATTGAAACAATATATCTTATTTTTTTAAAATTTCATACAAATTCACCTAAATTTTTTTAAGAATAAAAAGTAAAATGGGTTGAGACTTGAGAGAGAGTAGCCAACAACTCATAGTTCAATTCCAATTTGAGAGAATTCATATACTCAATTCTAACTAACTTGTTAGAGTCTAAAGCATAGTAAATTATTAGTATGCATATTTTACTTTGAAAAGATAATTAAGTAATTAACTCACAAGTTGAAATAAAAATTATAAAATTGGATATTACTTCAGAACCCTTTATTATTTTGTAAACAAAAGTAGTACTAGTACTTCACTTTCTACCTTTTTATAAAAAGGTGATTTTTTCTTTTCTTTTCTACAAGAACAAGGCAAGATTGACAGTATACACCAAATGCCCATAATTCCAAAGATAGAAAATAGAAAATAGAAAATTAATTGTACCAAAATACAAAACAAGCATAAAGTACAATATTTGAAAATTTAAAGTCAACACAACCAAATAAACTTTCCCTAAAAGCATATGTAGCCAAGAGATTAAAAAAAAAACTGACACGTCTATTTGTTCACCACCAAACAATGTAACAAACAAACATTCCGTTAAATCTTACAATTATAAAATATAAAACCAGAAATTGATGCAATTAAAAAAAGAAAAAAAAATGTTCATTGCAATCGATTCAAAACGTCGAATTTCTAAATTTTCATAAGGTATCATTTCTGAGATTCGTACTAAAACACAAGCTAATAAAATCGCTTTAGCTACGGAAGAAAAAAAAGAGAATTGAGCTGGAGGAATGATACACATTAAGAACACAACTCTGCTATATTACTGAATAAACTCATACATTTCAAATCAAGTTAAACAGCTGAAATTTCTTGTTTAAACCAGAAACAGAACAAATCCAGATCCTTCGAAATACTAGTAATTAAGAAAGCATATAATAGAAAATTAGTACATTTGATCAGGTAGATAATAGTCCTGCAAGATGTAGTACAAATTTTAAGCATTTTGCAGCTTAGCTGCAAAAATACTGAGAAGATCTGGATACTGAAATATGTCTCCCATCATGTTATCTCCTGGTGACACCTGAAGATTTCCTGGAAAATAATCCACTGGAAATGATGACGACGATAATAATCCAAAATCACTGTTTAAACCACCATCATTAATCTGCTCCTGTTGCGGTTGTTGAGAGAAACTATTACAAAATTCTCCTTTAGTAGAGTAATTAGGTAATGATGATGGCACAGACTTAATGGGCTTGGGCTTTGGGAAAAAACCATTTAAGGCCTCTTCTAATAATCCAGAATCAGATGACTCAGATGGAAAAAAATCCATCCCTGCAGCAGAATCATGTGCGGTAGTACTACTGTTGTTGTTGACAGTAAAATGGATAGTGTTATCAAATTTGGGGACTTGAGTGGTCATGACAGAAGAGCTTGGAATAACGGTGTTGCTAGTGGGCAAATACGAACAGAAGCTGCTCGTATTGCGATTAGTCGGTAGATGTTCGTACAAATTAGGCATATTCATACTACCAGCCACGTTCAAATTATTCGCATTACTGGAATTTGAACTCAGAAGTTCACGAAACAGAAGCATATTCAAAGAATCATTGCTTTTCTGACAAGTCGAACCAATAACATGACCACGCCCCGTAGAACCATAAGGACTGGAGGAATGAAAAAACGGTCTATTAGACAAGTCCTTAAGAGTATTACAACTCTGATGATAATAAGGCGATGTTGATTTCAAAGAGTTATACGACGAATGAATATTAAACAAAGCATCATTCGTAGAAGTGGGTTGGGTAGGAGTAGGACAAGGAGGGTAAACGAAATTAGTACGTGCTTTAACACCACGCATTGCTCTAGCAGCGCAATCATAAGCGCAAGCAGCTTCTTCAGCGGTATCAAAAGTACCAAGCCACCTTCTTTCTTTTGATTGAGGGTCACGAATTTCAGCTGCATAACGTCCCCATGGACGACGACGAACTCCGCGGTATCTTACCGCGGTGGGACCAGTAGTAGTGTCTTTCAGTGATCTTTTGTTTGATGAACAAGAAGATCTAGTTTTATTAAGAGTGGTAGAGTTTGTAGTGTTTTGGAGAGGAACATCAGATTCTTGATTAAGTCTTCTCATTGCATCTTCCATTTTTTTTTGGCAATATGAAAAAAATGCAAAAGAAAATTTGGTAGAGTTTTTTTCTTCTTTTTTCTTAGGACAAGGTAGTTTGTGCAGAAGAGAATGTAAGTAGTAGGGATATATGGATTTTGAGGTTGTATTTATAATGGGATTTTTGTGTTGTGGTTGCATCAATAAAGAAGAATTTACGCGTTGCACGGGCATTAAATAGAAAGTAAATACTCTACAGCTAGTACTACAAAGGAACTCAACACACACTACTAGAAAAAAGAAAAGAAAAAATCCACACCAAAATTTGTAGTGGTCGGATGAGCTTTCTCGCATCTTAACTAATTTCACCAGTTAAGTGTCACCTCCAACAGCAATAGGGTAATTATGCTCATCGAAACGTGCACAAATAGGAATAGAGTTACCTAATATTTTTTTTATCCATTGAGTTTTGAATACGAGGGTTCAACAACCATTTCATTGACCAATGGCCACACCCTTGTGCTTTCAAATATAATTTTTCACTCATTTTGATTGAATTAATTCATTGTAAAAATACATGACGGATAATAGAGTTTCACTTATAAAATAGTAAAAAGAACTTTATAATTTGTTCATATGAAAATAATAAAAAAAAAATTTCTTTTTTCCATCGACTTAATCCAAATATCTGCGTAGGATAGCTACGTACTGAACAATTTTTTTAGTAAGAAATTTCGATAAGAAAATAGTAACTTTTTAGTAGAGGTGATATTTTTTTTTTCCTTTTCTAATTCGATCTAAATTACCTTTACATATATGAGACGACTTATAGTACTGTAATAAATGTCTAATTGTAATTCAAAGTTTACCAATCAGTGCTAGTATTACCTTTATAAGTAGTAAGTTGGAATAAATATGATTTTTTATCATTGGTCTATGTTATTTACTTTATATGAGAGTATTTGATGGAATACAAACTTTCAAAATGTTTAACTTTTATGTATATTAATTATTATAGTAGCATTAAATAGTAAGTTAAAAAGTTGTTTGATAAAGAAAATTAAAGGGATAACATATCAAAATTTGAAAATAAAAGAAGTACGTTTAATGAATTTAATTTCTTAAAATTTACTCCTTTCATTTCAAAAATACTTTTTACACCTACTAATATTTTTAGTAGTAATGATGGATGAATAATGTAAGGGAAAAAAACTAGTCATTTGAAAATAAGGTGCCTACAAACGATGTCGTTGCATGATATATATTCGATAATATATAATCATCCAAATCCTATACGATGCTCCTGTTTATTTCTCATTAATTAAAAGAATAAATGTTGCAACCACCATTTTCAATTACTATATTATCTCCAACATAATGTATTTAATTTGTCAATCTAGTGTTATGATGAAAATTTCTCATATAATAACGTGTGAGTTCAATTTTACTGTTTTATATCCTTTCTTAGATGCTAATGTATTTCATCAAATTATAAAAAGGCCAAGAGACCTGATATTTTTTAATTAAAGAATGCAGCATAAATAACAATGCAACATTTTCCTTAAGCTAAGTCGCTAATTAGCATATAACTCCAATATATTTCGTAATTATTAAAAATATTGCTTTATTTTTAAAAATGAGGAAAGAACGTAACATTATTATACAAACTTGATAATTAAGTTTGTATGATAAATTAAAAATTGAAATGAAAACCAATTAATTGAACAACGAGTGAAGCATAATTAAGTGGTGTAGAAATTGATACATACAAACTCATAATTAGTAATAATGGTTGAACGACGTTCCAAAAATTAGTTGGGGGAATGTGACAGCTAAAAGCGTGATCATGCAGTAAAAGCCTTTCATCTATTTCCAACGCGAATATAATTATCTCCGTCGACTTTTAATTGTCATAGTTTTCATTTTTGGAGTTAAATTATAGGAGTAAAAACTTTGACTAATATTTTATGATGTTTTTTTCATCATATTGATATGTAAAAAATTACAATTTATAGTATTTTTTGTATAGTTTTAAAATATTTGAATTTTTTGTTTAAAATATCAAATTAACGTAATTTAATTAAACTTTAAAAATTAATCAAATTGACTTTTAAAAAACACAACATGACAAATAAAAATGGACGGAGGAAATATACCGTACAAAAGAAAAGATATAGAAATAAATTGTTGCATGAAATATTTCGTACTGACGATGTATTCAAAGAAGCTTTATGTTTATGAATGATTTTACAGTTTAAGCATTTGAACTTGATTAGACCTAACCAATTTTATTACTGTATTACTCTGAGGACTTATTTGACTGAAGAAATAAATTATCTTGAGATTATTACTCCTTCTGTTCCTAATTATTTGTCCATTTTTCCTTTTATTGTTGTCTCTAATTACTTGTCCATTTTGATAAATCAAGAAACGACAATTTTTTTTTACCTATTATACCTTCAATTAAATGATTAATTACTATGAAAAATGTAAAACTTTATATTCACTTCATAATTAATAGGGGTAAATGGTAAACTCGCTATGTCATTAATTGTTTTCTTAATTAGTGTGTCAATTTAAAAGTGGACAAGTAATTAGGGACAGAGGGAGTATTTTGCAAGTAATTATTTTATGATTGTTATTCCATTTTTAATATGGGATAAAATTGCACGTTGACTTGTAATTCTGGAATAAGTTAACTTGTAATTTTATCCAACCAAACATGAAATAAACTTATCCAAAAAATTAATTTGAAATTAGTTATTCCTTATCCTTCCTACCAAACAAGCTTTCGGATAAAAAGATACTACTTCAATTTATTTATTTTTAAAAAAAATTAAAGTTAGGTACTAATTAATGAATGAAACGTTTTACACATTAATCTCCACGCGGATGCTTCAGTGAGATAAAATGGTATGGCAAAGATGGAGCTCGCGAAAAAAAAATTGGAGAACAGAAGTTTCTGAAAAATTAAAATAGATGTCAAAAAAAATAAAAAATCATTGAGTGTGATTTTATTTTTTGGCCACTAGAAATAAGTAAACATTATTAGCCTTAAGCATAGTATACTTGTTCTTGCAAAATTCGAATTAGAAACAATTCTTTTTTATTTAAGATGTCAGTCTAAAAATTTCCATTTCACGTACCAAGCATATAGTAGTATAATTATGAAGTTTTTAAATATTTTTATTGAATGGCATTACTCTAGAGCCTTGCCTCAAAAAGTACATTCTTCTCAAATTATATTATGGACTATTTATATTTCAAGACAATAATAACCAAAAAAAGAAAAAGATATAAGTAATAAATTATAATTAATATTACTGAACCAGGGTTTATCCTGCTTAAATGTATACAAATTAAATTCAAATAAAAAGTACTTATTACATCTTTTTAGTTTGTTCGTTCCAAAAAAAATATTATCTTGGCAAATATATAATAACATCATTTTTATTACTCGATGATTATATCATTATTGCGTCCCATTGAATACTTTTATACTTTGGTAACCAACATATCAAAGTCTTTTTATATTTTTTAAATTCGATACTCCATCATGCATTGCCATATTTTTATTATTTTTTACAAGATTCATATTAGAACTTTAATTAAATTAAAATCACACACAATTAAAAGATCAAGAATGACGCTCCCAACATTACTAATGAAACAAGAGAGAAGGGGTCAGTATCAGAATGTCTAAATCCAACATAAAAGCAAATAGTCGGGACTTACGGGCAAGAGGATATATAAGATGACAGATTAATTTATTTTTTCTTCAAAAGAAATAAAATATATATTTTTTAAAAGAAGATTTAATTTTATGGGGAAGTTGAAAAGCTTTTTTTTCAACACAATATCCCTCTGAATGATTACACTGGCGGCGTTCAGAATTTGTTCCTCCTACTATAGTTTTTTTACTTTTTTTAAAACTTTTAATGGTTCATTATATACAGAAATATGAGGCTAAATTTATTTATTTTTCCTATTCTGTACAGGTAATGTTCCCTGCTTTTTTTTTGTTTTTAAGTTATCTGTAATTGTTTTAGGGTTTGAAAACCAAGAGTTTATGTTCACATGCCATTGTCTCAAACTATAGGTTTTTATAGCTAGGGTCTTTATAAGGCTGGTGGATGTAACCTAAAGTTTTAATCAGTAAAAATAATGGAACTTGTCTACTTTAAAAAGTACCACTAGTATTTAAAATTTAAATTATATATATTTGAACATGTTTGGGGTTCACAAGAAAAAAATGTTAAATTTTGAGTAAGAAATAATATTTTCACTTGAAAAATACTTTTTAAGTTTGGAGGGAAAAATCGATATGATATATTATCGAATTGTTTATCTTTATTGTGTTTGAAAATAATTATATAAATTTACTAAATATTTTTTTAATGTATATATCAGGTTCGAGCCAAAATTACTTGTTTCGTATTGAATGTATTACTTACCAATAGTTACCATCTATATCCAAGCCTATTGAAATTGGATTAGAGATAATTTTGAGATTATTTGAAGAGAAAATAATCTGAAGTTTTATTTTCTCTGTGTATTTTTTAGGCTTTTTTGTTTTATTTTTTCTATTTGAAGAAGAGAGTATGAAGAAATGGTAAACAAAGTATCTACCGTCCTATAACAAATAAATTTAAAGTGCAATTATTTATGTCCATAAGCTATAAAATTTACAAGTTGCTTGTAATAACAATGTATTGAATTATTGGTTTTAATTAAAAGCATCAATTTATAAGTTAGGCTTATGACTTAACGAAAGGCTGTCCCAAAATTTTACGAAGTCTTCCATCGTGATTAAAAGTCAGAGGCGTGTGTGCACGCATCTCATCTTCACAAAAAATGTAATAACTCAACTTCTAATTTCACTAAATTGTGATTAAATATGTTTTTTTTTTAGGTTTCGAATAAGTTTGTATACTTACTTGGGACTTATTAAGATGATCATACTAAAAATAAGAGTGTTCAGAGGTATTTCAACAAATAACCACATAAAATTAAAAAAATTATATTACAATCGTGAGATCAAATCATAACCACAAAGAAGAAATGGAAGGTTGATAAGTCAATGAAATTTTACTCTCCAAGCTAAGATCATAAATAAAAGTTAAAGAAAAGACTCATAACGAATGATGTTTTCCTATTACTTGATCAATTTTTATTCCCCCCTATGGCTCCAATTGAATTGCATGCATTGAAAAAGCAGATGAAAGATTTGTTAGATAAAAGATTTATTTTTTTTCAAAAAATTCATCATAATGATAGAAGAGTTTAGGCATGATTCTAACCTGTATATATATACCAAAAATCATAATTACACGAAAGAGGACATAAATATTAGTCTCATCAACAAAGTGTAGGTTGGATATAAGTTATAACCATTTTGTTGCCTCATAAAAGATTTGTTCAATCGAATATTTTATCTTGAAAAGCTTCAATCTTATTTATCTGAAAGAAGAATGAATCAATTATTAGAATGTGTGTTCATAAACAATGGACAAAGTCGATTTTTAGAATTTTTTGCATTTGATTTTTTCTTTTCCACAAAATCAGCGGACAAAATGGACCCTTACCATCGATTTTTTGCTGGAAAAAAAATGATACTACAAAATTAAAATCACTTCAATATACAACTATAACCAACATTAATTACTGTCAAATCAATTCTAAATTCATTGCAACACCAATAATATACTAATTATTGATTGAAAACATCTAATTCAATATTTAAAAAAATCCCTAAAAGAATCCACAAAATCTACCAAAATTTAATACTCCACTTCATAACTTTACTTCTAACAATTTACGCTAACTATCCTCCTACTCTAAACAATTCAATAAATTTAAACATGATAAATCACTAATTAAACAATATTCTTAAAAAAAAAACTTAAGTCGGATAAATCTAGAAGCGAGAGAAATAAATCTGTTTGGATTATAAATTAATTTAGAAAAAATGACTGATAGAGTCTTATAGTCCATCAATTTTACTATTGAATGAGTTAATCCGATCATGATAAAAGAATTAATCACGTCCGACGATTTTTAAAATTAAATTAAATATAATTTATTTATATAATTATATTTATTTTTTAAAATATCATTTAACTAAATAAAACGACTAAAAGAGTCAAGTTTGTTAAATAATTATTCATTTTTTTGTTGCAAAAATCAACTCTGAGTCGATTTCTTCAATTTTATACAAATAAAAATATTCGTGCAAAAATAAATGCATGAGAAATAGCGCCGGAATAACCGATGGATAAAGATGTTATATTAAAACAATAATTATAAAATATATTGAAAATGTAAAAATCAAGGACATGATCAAGTTTTTCATGAATTTTTAATTGATCCAATCCTTCAATTTCTTTAGATCAATTTTTAGCTACTTAAAATTGATGATTTATTGGATAAACTTCGAAAGCTAATTTTTTTTTAAAAGTCGATCCGCAAACAAGTATCATAAATAAATTCATCATATTAATTTTTGAAAAAGAAAAGCCTCATAATTATATCAAGGAAAATTCACGTCATATACACATTTAAGAGTAAATTTTACTGGTTTTAAACATACTTTTAAACAATTCTTACTTATAACAGTTTATTTACGGGTTATGACATATCAATTAAATTTAATTTAATTTAAAAATCAATTTCAATTTATTTAATAAATGATTAATTTGTTTATATTTTTATATTATTAATTAATAATATTTAATTAATTTGATTTCAGTTCCTTTTTTAAAACTGAAATCATCAGTTACACATATCAAGGGATTTACATAGATTAGACTTCCTTGTTTACTGTTACACTACCAACCTCCCATACCTCAATCCCACCACCCTCCACCCACGCATATTCAAATCTACACGCCATCACCCCCACTACCCTACTTTCACCTTGTCTCTCCCATTTTTCTCACCAGCCAACTACACCATTTTCACAATCGTCCGTCCAATTAAGTTTTTCAACAAAATCATGTCTAAGAAATTCATTGAAACGCCTCGAAAGAGTCCCAAATTGGTTGAAGGAAATTCTACTGATGAAGTTCATGCTCCAACTTTCAATATATTAACTCAAATTCCCCGCCTAAAATTGTTGAAAATCCGGCGAATATTGAAAATCAGGCGAATGGTGGTTCATCTCAGTTGAAGGATCGGAAAGAGAAAAAAATGAAGCAAAGAAAAGGGTGACCCAAGCAAATCAAAAGGGGAAGAAGAGGAAGTGGAAAACTGTTGAAACCCCTTCTGATTACGATTTTGTTAGTGAAATCAAAAAGAAAAAAAAAAACAAATGTAGAAGTTGCTCAATCTTCAAGACCATCAACAAGAAGGACAACAAAAAAGAAGGAATCAGAAATATCAACATCCAAAAAACGCAAAAAGTTGTTAGGGTAAGTACTATATTTAATTTATTTTCACATTAGCCAAAATAGTGATTTTTTATATCACATTATGCTTATTGTTGTTTTCAAAATATTTGTTTGTGTAAATATTGTTCGAAATCTGGAAAAAAATATGTATGAATCTGAATTTAATGTTTGATTGACGGATATTGTATGAATTTTGAAAGTAGATTGATGAATGCCACAGTGCACATGAAAATGGTATAATATTTGAATAAAATTGGTGTGAATGTTTTTATAAATATGGTATAAGGCATTACTAAAATTTATCTATATGCATGTGTATGAAACATGAATAATACTTGTATGAACATACTTTTATATTTTTTTATCAATATTTTTATGATTTTGATTTATTTTTGGTTTAATTTATAGGATATAATTTAATTATAACTATCTTTAAACTGTAGTTACTACTGAAATGAAACTTGAATAATACTTGTATGAAGTATGTTTTAATTTAGTATAAATAATTTTATTTTATAGGCAAGGAAGATACACACACTAATCTTCATGTACAAACATGAATGTGTTTGCTGATCTGTTGATTCTCCTCGGGAAGAGAGGTTTCAACAATTTCTGGAACAAACACCTTTTCGTGTATTTTATGACATGCACAACATAGAGATTCAATGTCAACTATTGCGGCATTTGATGATTCTTGAATCTGAAAATGTCAGAGACGACATGTTTGTTGTGAAAATAAACGGTATAGAATTACGTTTTGGAATCAAGGAATTCGCAGCGATAACTGATCTTAAATATGGACTACTTAATGATTTTTTATCAGATCCGTCTATTCCCAATAGACTTATCCTAAAATATTTTGGGGAAATGACCAAAGTCCCTAAGTTAGACTTATTCAATAAGTTTAAACAGACGAACTTTTTTGAGACTGAAGATCGCTTAAAAATTGGCATTATGTACTTCATTACTTCATTTATGACTGCTTCGGAGCCCTCCAAAACAACCATTCCTAAATTTGTATTTTGATTTGGTTGAGACCGGTCAATATGTCAACTTTCCATGGGGCAATGAATGTTTTAGATTAACTCTTAAAGCTTGCAGTAGTAGGTTGGTAAAAAATCCTACGTCATTCAAATTTATGTCAATTCCATATAGTGTTGCAGGTTTGGTTTTATGAGTGTTGTCATCCTTTTGATAACACAATTGCTATCCGTGTTGCAAATAGCACACCGCGTATTCTCAACGGGAAGACATCGAATGAGATTACTTTTTTCGATGACTTAAAGAATGCGATTTTCAGAACACATGGCAACCAGGTCATCTTCAAAGTTATGCACAATGGATATTTCGTAAAGAAATCTACATTAGTG
This sequence comes from Solanum piurae, assembly GCA_029582685.1. NCBI lineage: Eukaryota > Viridiplantae > Streptophyta > Magnoliopsida > Solanales > Solanaceae > Solanum > Solanum piurae. The sequence continues at coordinate 13,734 of JAJOOO010022157.1, forward strand.
TAGATTTCTTTTTGATCTAATAAAACCCACACAATAACATCATTGTGGATACTAACATGTGGACATCGATCACTAACTATATATTTTATCTCTATATCATTAATATCACCATCTATCATAAGTTGCGATGTTATCGCACTTACTAGACCATTATAAAGACTAGAAGATTCATTTATAATCCTCTCTATCTAAAAATCAACATATTTCCCTGTTTCATTAAAGAAAAAGAAAAATAGCCATCCAAAGAACACACAAATTTCATCCACAAAATTTATTATAATAACAACAAAATTATACACACTTGTCATTATCTTTTCATACAAATATTATTCAGAGAGTACTCTACAAAATAGATTTCAAAAAAAAAATTCACATTTTATACCCACTTAATACATATTTCATATAAACAATCATCACTCATACCAAATTTATACACAATTGACAAAACTTATTTAAACAATAAAATTTTAAATTTTATACCAACTTTAAAACCTTTTCATACATTTCTTCAAAATTCTAAATAACTTTTTTTAAACATTACAAAACACACTTTCATGCCAAATTCATTCCATTTATACTACCAAATTCATTCAAAACTATACATTTAATTTATATTTTCAAGAAAAAAAAAACAGTATTCAATATTATAATCTTAATCTATCAACCCAATCTACAATATGTTATACATTTATGCTCAAATCATTCATATATTGCGCTAATTTTTCACGAAATCAACGTTTTAACATTATACAAAGTAACCAACAACAAAAAAAAAACTTACCAACACAGTCCCTAATATTACAGTTTTACAACAATTAATACGTATTATGAACAAAATATTTTGTTTATACAAAAAAAACTAAAAATTAACTATAGTGACGATTTACAAAAACAAAATCACATCATGTGATTTACAGTTTCATTATTGTTTTTTTTTTATTTCACTGAAATACAAAAATAAATTATAAACAATAACAAATACTAACCTGAAGGATCCCATCTTCCATCATGTTTAATTAATATTGATACGTAGTCGTCCATCACAACAAAATCAAGATTTTTCAAACAAAAAAAAACTTCAATTAGTCGACAGTGACATTATTTCTGGAAGAAGATCGAAGAGAGAGAAACGTGGGAGAAAAATGGATAAAATCAGAATTTTTAATTAAATTTAACAAATTAGAGTGAATTAAGGAAACTGAATATTCTTAATTAGTTTGAATTTCCTTAATTCATGCTAATTCATAATTATCTTCAATCATTTCATATATAATTAACACCCCTATTTCCGTTTTTTATCTTTTTTTATTCCAAAAACGTTTTTAATTTTTTTTTTTATATTTTTAATTTTTTCAAAATAAATGTTTTCAATTATTAAAAACAATTTTTTTTTTAATAAACTGTTAGAACCTGAAATTTTTAATGTTACAACTTGAAGGTTTAATTCTACTACTATAACTTGAAAATATTAGTCTAATATATGTCATAGATTAAATTTTCACTTATATCAAAAGAATAACTAGTTATATTTGTTATTAACTATTGAATTTTTATAAAATTATGTGTATTTGAAAAATTGTAATTGAAAATATTTATTCATAAAAGTAACACAAACATATGCAATTTACAATGCGTGGTCTTATGATATTCTAATATTTTATTTATGAACTATAATTTACTATTTTGATAAGATTGTGTACGAATTCATTTTTTTTCTTTGATAGATTTTTAAATTTGTAAGATTTCCGTATGTATGAAAACAAATACAACTTAATCAATTCAAATAATATGTCCAAATAAAATTTCAATTTCAAATCAAAATGTTAAACTAGTTATTTACTTCAAATGCGGTCCAAAAAGGGCCATATGTGATAGGATGCAAAAGTTCATTCGTATTTGTTACGAGGAGAATTATCATTTAACCTCATTTATTATTTAAGATTAATATGTCTGAATTTATATACACATTTGAATATTAAAATATATTATTAAAATTTGAATAGTGAGTAGTTAAGACAATTTATTTCTCAATATATGAATATATGATATTTTATCTTTATTTAAAAAAAATATAAATATAAATATAAAATACTAAATTAATATTACATCAATAAAATGTTTTTAAAATTTTATATTGCAATTGTTGGTGGTAATGACTAAGCGGCACTGTGTGTATCGATCTAGAATGATGTTAACTGATAATTGTAATTATGGTTAGGATCATATGCTAAAGTGATTGATTAGACCTTGATTATTTTTTTCAGTTTTAGTTTCAGAGAGTCCTCATATATTGTTCTTTGTTATAGTTTTAATCATTCAAATCTATTAGACTAACTAAACAATTGCAAAATAAGAAAGAAAAAAAACAAACACTTAATAATTAAAATATGAATAATATTAATCCAAATTTTGAAACAAACAGACTTAACGGTTGAGATATGAATTTAAACGATATAAAATCCAAAATATTTATTATTAAGATATCACCTTTAACATAATCTTCACTCTAATATATATCGCCTTTAATTCCATAAACAACCCCGAATATTTGTGGGGCTTAGTCTATAGCATGTCAATAGTAAATGTAAATACGATAGATACCTAAATTCCAAGAACGATGAAATGTCAACCCCACTACACTACGAGAAGAGGTAGTTTTTGAGATCTCGTGCTTTTAACATAAAACATAAATTTATATACAAAAAAGTGTCAATATTATATAAAAAATTGTTAATAATTTTCTTAATATCAACGATTAAATTTTAAATTCTCCCATTTTTAAATATAAAGAATAATGAGTGCATTAAATAAAAAAGTTAATAACCAATAAATAAAACCTACCATAGAGAGGACAAGTATACACATCGAATAGATACGATGGGGATTCTTTGATTTGATGACGAAGTAGCTATTAAATTAAAGAAACAGATGACGATATCTTTACATGGCTTTTTAGTATCCAATCGACTTAGGTGAGGTCACATATTTAATACTATACTATAGTATAGGAGTAATTGCTTTTTAAAAAAAATATAAAAGTGCATAAGTCTATTTAATAGGTTAGGTCTCATGAACCTACGGATACAATATAGTGAATGGAGTTGTTTCTTTCTTAAGAATCAGTTATCTCATATTCAAATTTTAAACATGAAAAAAATCCTTAATATGAAATGTTTTCTTTCGAATGAATTCAAATATAATTAAACTATAATATGAATATAATAGCAAATAAAAAAATAAATAAAAAAGTTAGGTAACAAGTTTTGCATAGAGAAACGTGATTAAAAATACGTTGGACAAGACATTGCCAAAAATAAATTCTATTCGGAGAAGAATAAATGACGGTGGAGGACGAAGGTACATAAAAGTGGGAGACGCCAAATTATATTTTACAATATTTTTATATTATTATGAATTATGTATTTATTTTTTAAGGAATTAATCTCACAAATATGATTTTTTTTATTCTTTTACTTCAAATATTACTTCTTCCGCTCAATTTATATATATTTCATTGGTTATAAACTTAATTTATTTATTTTCAAAAATAAAGGTTTTAATTACACTTATCATGTTAATTGTTAAGTATTCTAATAGTTGTGTAGCTATAATTTTTCTCTAATTTTTTTGTAACTTACAAATCTCAAATATGCATATTCACAGATTTGTCTAACTATATAATTGTTTGTGAATTGTGATTAAGGATAAAATGAGAAATTTTAAAATAATCTTCTTTTTAAATGTCATTAATATCATAAACAAATGAGTAAATAAATAATGTTATTGTTTTTTTGAACGAAATTAATAAATATACTTTGACCTCAGTAGATGATTATTCAAATATAGTATATACGCTAATTTAGTAATTTGTTCATTTCGATTTATATGACATTTTAGAATGTTTTAAGAAACATATATCAATATGTTTTCCTAATAAAGTATTTAGAATTTTTAAATACTTTATTCATCAAACTAGTTAAATTTTATACTTTAACGCAATACTTTATAGTTACACATTAAATTTTATTTTTTTTACAATACAAATATAACAACATTAACCGATGATTGCCTCTCACTCCAAAGCAAGTGGGGATTAATTATGTGCAATATTTTCTTATTGATTATGTCGCTTCATTGTTTATATAATGTGGCATTAGGCTTAATTACTAGTTTTATATTTGTTGTCAGCATATATGAAACTAGAATTAATATTCGATATGTTAAAATCTGTGGCACATTTGATTAAAGTTATGGTTCAATACAATCTATTTTTCTTTTAAGTAAATTAAATTAATAGATACATATTTATATTTCTGTATGAAAGAAAAGTAGAAATTAACCCCCTATCATAAAATTTTAAATCCACAAGCAAAATTTACTCCATCCGTACTTTGGATGGAGTTATTAGTAAAAGGAAAAAAGATAATGATATACTTTTCAATTTTGTTATTTAGAATTAATATATTTATTGTTATAAAAATAGCTTATATATACCTCTATTATTATATAAATGGTTCACATATACATTTTTTCTCTAACTGAAGTAAACAAAAAAATTATTAACATTTTTTATTAAAAAATAATTCATGTAGGGGTATATTTGATCCTTCTCACACATTTTTTTGTGACTTTTTTAATTCAACGGTTAATTTAAATTTATTATTTTGATGGACAAATTTATGTTTTACTTGATTTCTTGTAAAATTTATTATAGATGCCCCAATTTTCATTTACAGAAATAAAAACTAAATTACAATATACCCAAAAAAACTAATTTTAATGTTTTTTTCCCTTTTTTCATTCACGCTTCTTTTTTTATTTCTCTTATTTTTACACTAAAGAATGAAAGAAAAAATGAAATAAGAATAAGAAACTCAAATATCTTATAGTAATAATAAAAGAAGTCAAAAAATAATTTGTGTGAAAAAGACCAAATATATATATATTTTTATCACTTTTGTAATGATAGAGGTATATGTGTGCCACTTTTGTAACGGTAGGGGTATATGTGAGTCACTTTTGTAACAGTAGGGGTATGTGTGAGCAAATTTTGTAACGATAAGGGTATATGTAAGCCACTTTTATAATGAAGGTATTTCAATTATAAATGATAAAGTTGAAAGGGTATATATGAGTTAATGAAATGAGACGTTTTGAATTCGAGTAGTAAATTACATTTATTTTAGTGTAGAACACTTATATGAATATGTAAAATGGGAGGTTTCAAATTAAAACTCAAGAATACTTTTATTTTAGTGATAAATACCTATATGAATTGGAAGATGTTACTTTTTCTGTTTTAAAAAAAAGACATATTTTTCTTTTAAATTTATCTAAAAAAGAATAAGTTTTTAGTAATATTTTAATTTCAACTTTTACATGTGACAGATTTAATATCATAAGATTAAAAGATATTTTGATATATTTAATGTAACTGTAATTTAGAACTTTAAAATTAAAAAAAAAAAATTCCTAAAACTCATGTCATGTTAAACTAGGTCATTCATTTTATTTCAATTATGATTCATTTTTTGTTTTAATCAATCAAATAATATATTTTTATACTTATTAATAATTTTAAAATATTTATTTTAACTTTAAAAAAGTAATTTACATTCAAACAAACATTTATAAAAAAAAAATTAACCCAAAAGATTTATTTTTAAAAAAATTTAAATTTTGTGTTAAATCGAAGTGCAAAAATAAAAGATAGAGAAACGCGGAGATTATGTATATATATATACTTAAACGACATGAGTAGGTAGTGTCAGTAGTAGTAGTAATGTAAAAGGTATCAAGTAGTGGAGGCGGAGGGTGGCGATGTTAAGCTGAGCGTTATTACCAACTCCACCTTTTATTTTTATTTTATTTTAATTACTCTTTTCATGTACTCTTACACTTGCAGGTTTTGTCTATTAGTACTACTTTGAGAAAATGATCAAAACGATTTTTAATACACAAGTAATGTTTTATTTTGAGGTGTTAGAGATAAGGATAAATAGTTATGAGATAATATTTTAGTGTCTTGTTTGACTGTTATGTTTGAAATAACTTATTTCACCATTTATATAATAGTGATGTAATAAGTTATCCCATAATAACTTATTTCCATCCAAATAACATGTATTTCAAAAAAAGAAATATTTCGTGATGAAACAAGAATCGTGCCGAAAAGATGTTGAACGTGCATTCGGAGTTTTACAATTATTACATGACAATCTCGTGGTTTGAGAAAGAAAGTGCTACATAATATAATGACTACATGTATTAGCACAATATGATAATTGAGGATGAACGTGATCTTAATACATCAAATTGCAACGACAGAAACGGTAGTAGATGAAAATTTGCATGAAAACATTAGACCAACTCCAACTCATCTCTATTTTATTCTCCATTCTCTATATTTGGAGAGTAAAATAGAGAATGAGCACTCCAACCCACCTCCAAATCACCCTCTATTCTTCAAATTTAGAGAGTTGAATAGTAGTTATCCAAATTCGGAGAACTACTATTCACACTCTCTATTTCACTTTTTTATTATTTTATTATTATTTCTATTACTTTCTAATTAACATGTTATTTTACATATAATTCCATTAATTAAATATCTAATATTCATAATTCTTTTTTAAATGTAATATAATATTTTTTTTAAATATTATTTAATATATACTATTTTAATTTCAAATTAATAGTATTTTATTTTTATTTTCTAATTTTCGTGAATAATAAAATTTTATTTTATTATTAATTTTCATTATAAAGAATACGCAAAATTAAAATGGCAAGATGAAAAAAAAATAATTAAAAATACAATACATGATATGATAATTTAAATACAAGATAACAATACAATACATAACATAATAATTTAAATACAAGATAACAATACAATATAATACATAACATAATAATTTAAATACAAGATAAAATACAATACA
>JAJOOO010022158.1:0-24792 GCA_029582685.1 Solanum piurae
ATTGAAAAATAACATTTTATTTATCGATATCTATTTTTAAATATTTTCAAGATTCGAATATTTGTTCAAAATCTTTTACAAAGTCAACAAAATTCCCATACTCATAGAAATTAGAAATATATAGACAAAAAATGAGCTTACGACTGACAAGTCGGCGCAAATATTGCACAATTTTCATTATTATTGGGAGTGGGGACTCTTTGGAAGTTGGCAAATTAAATGCTTACATATGATTTTTTTTACAATTGAAAAAAAGATGTAATCTTAAAAGTATAACCCTCTAGACGAGAGCAACTTTACTCAACCCACATACAAATAAAGACAACTTATTGACAACTAAAATGGGAATAAATGTATCCCAAACTTATCCAATTTGCAAGTACATGGGCTATGTATTGCACATAATATTTAAGATTAAGTTTGAGATTAAATTAATTAAATTTTAGAGTAATTTATACCTCAAATTTGGTGCTATATCTTGTTCGCAAACCAAATGATCCGTTAAAGTTCGTTGTAACATTCATCGTTTGTAACATTATTTTAATGTAACAGTCAAGTTTTCTTGAAACCAAATTTTTGTTATATTATAAGTCCTTTATTACAGCCTTTTGGCTGAGCAAACAAAAAAATATTCGGAAAAACATCTTTATAAAAAATTTGATTGTATAGAGATTTTTATAATTGAGGTGTTCAAATCAATTTGAGTATACTGCGACTAGTTTTCACAAGTATCTGTTAACCCTTGCCACCTCGCACCAATACAAATATCACATAATTGTCCATCAAGACTTGAACATATGGAACGAAATAGTTGGTTGCTTTTACCTTTGTTAGAATTAAAACTTAAAATCACCTATTTCATTGACTACTAAGTCAATCTTATATAGGCACTCCATATTCAAATGTCAAATCCTACCCATCCCCACATAAAGACAAGATGAGGTAGGTTAAGGGGACAATAGATTAAGGAGTGTGTGTATTTCATGTGAGTAATAATATACAAAGCATACCTTACATTGAAAATGCTAGCTATTCCAACAACCACCTAACATGGATAAGATAAATGATATTGTTCGTGAATAGAGTTATCTAATATCTATATTAATAACTGTTAACAAACTCAATAAAATAGTTACATATGTAAATGACTAGAATTACTTGATACATATATCGATAACTAGTAACAAACTCAATAAAATAATCGTTTATGCAAAATGACTCAAACGCCACAAGATTTTAAAGGATGGAAATAGACAAACCAAAGAAAGGGACAAGAGCAACAACCCCTCCTTAAGAGAGTAATAAATTCTATCAAACCCTGACACTACCCTCTATTCACAAGACCAACCACATCATTAGAACCGACCATCAATTAAAATTTGTGTACTTGTGACAGCTGGAAATTTAGAATCTTTATGTCCAATGACCATATTACCCCTATACCTTATCATTGAGAAATTAATATTATAGTGACCAAGATTGTCCAACTTGTTATAGCCCCACACAAATAATTATACATAACGCAATGGTTAAACGGGGTACGATCAAACCTTTCTATAATAGACGTCATATAATATAACATAATAAGATACTAGAAGGTAAAAAAAATGAGAAATTTTATTGATAGAATAGTTGAGCAAAGAAACATAGTATCAATAACATCATCATATTCATCCTTCTTTCACTAAACCATAAATAGCCACCATACATCCAACCCCCACCCCCAACTAGGCCTCCAATGGTTTCTGTATATATATATATAAATCATATATATACATGTTTATGATCCTCATCCAAAGCCACAGCCACTTGTTCATCTCTTTAAAATGGCCATAAAAATCAATTTTACAATGTTCACTATTTCTCCTCATAACTTAAGTTTATACCAAGGACAGGCAGGCAGCCTATTTTTTTTAATTATTTTTTTTAAAATAAGAAAAGTGATATGAAAAGAGATTAATGGAGATGGGAAGAAGTAGGAACCAAGACAGCAATGAATGAATAAATTAAAAGGGAAAAAAGGAGACTAAACTAATCCCTCTGAAGGTTGCTGGCATTTGGCTGCTGCATTGGCTCCTTAATGAGATTGATTATTATGTAGTAGTAGCTCAATTTTGTCATAGGTAATGGCAAGAATACCGGGTGATTGGAATGATGAGAGAACACGAAGAAGCACAATGACATTGCAATCATGGCACTTAAATACTGTAATGCCTCACCGATGATTCTAACACCTCCTGACTTGGGCAGATCATCTCCTTCACGCGGCTTCCCTTTTTGTATATCTTAAATGTTGGTACAATTCTAACATTCTCTGCATTAGCAATTTCTGGGCTCTCTTCCACATCCACCTTCACACAAAAGAGGAAATGAATACAAGGTTAATGCTGTGCATATGAAATAATCAGAAATTGCGGCAAGACAGAGCATTGCTAAAAAAAATTACCTTGAGAAAATTTATGGAAGGATACTTGGTGGTTAAAGTATCTAAGAAAGGGGATATCTGCTTGCATTGTAGGTTAGATGCCGCTTTAAAATGGACCACAGATGCACCTGCAATTTCCAATATAATAATTAATCTCTGAATTGCAGAAAATGAATAAGGAGGGTCAAGCTACAAGTGCAGGAAAACATACCAGGTGATGAAATCGCAGCTTGGAACTGCTCGAGACCAGAAACCAATTCCACCTCCCCACCAAATTTCATATTGTGAATGTCTTCTCCGCGTAATCTCTTTAATGCAACTTGAGCATGGAATAACGATTCAGCAACCTCAGTGTCATATGGAAGCGCTTTCCTCAAAACCTCATAATCTCTGACAGCTTCAGCCCATCTCTCAAGCTATAATTGATTAACAGTTAAAATTAATTTAACACAACGAACGGAACAAGCAAGCAATAATATATTAATATTCTTCTAGGAACACATATACTAGAAAAGATTTTAATATGGCATGTTACCTTGGTATTTGAGGCAGCTTTTCGAAGAAGGGCTTTAGTGTAGTGTGGCTGGAATGTGAGAGCTTGATTGCAGTCATCCACAGCTTTTTCCCACAGCCCGAGTTTATACCAGCAAGCTGCTCTATTACAATAGAGAACTGAATTTGAAGAATCACGCCTGAGACCTTCCCCATAAGCAGCACATGCTTCAGTATACCTTTCGGATTTAAATAGATCATTGCCACGGGTACGAGCCCGTCCCACCGACCTCGTATTGTTGAGGAAAACTGATACTTCAATATTTCGAGGATCAATATGTCCAGCTCTCTCTACTGCACTGATTGCACTTTCAAACCTGCAAATATCCATGATCCAACTTCTCTTACTCCCGCACAACCTTGTAAAAACTTAGCAAATCATTCTATACTGACCTTCCCATAGCCAGGTCAATCTGAGCTTGAACAAAGAACACATATGCCTCTGAAAGCATCCCAAAATTTTTTGACTGTGGTGATCCAGTAGATGGTTCATGCTTCCGAGTAATTGATAAGCTCAATTCTGCATCCTCTACTTGATGTAGCTTCAAAAGAGCTTCCGCTCTACAAGCAAATAGCTGTAAAATTCAATTTCAGTAATTCAGTATCAGGCATTCAACTTCCATGCATCATTTTCTTCCACATTTGAACCACTAGTCTTGTTTTACCTGAGGAGATGCATCTGCTCCAGAAGCAATGGCTGCATTGACTTCTCTTAACATGCTTGTCCAATCACCAACTCTTCGTGCGTCAGTGAACTTGCCAATATATTTTTCCACTGCTTGCAACTTCTGCAACTCAGCTTGATCTGGCTGATGCCCTTGGAAACAAATGTGACTTCTGGCTTTCTCAACCTGCCCGAAACTGCAAGAATTAGATTGCTTACATCACAATGCAAAATAAGCAAGGTGAATTTCAAGAACATAATTCAGATAAGAATGCGACATGATGCTGAAACAAGCATGTAACTGGGAATTCATGAAGAAAATTACGTGTTCGACAATACAAGTGTTAGTGGCAAAACTATCAACATCTAACTAGAGATACATACATTGGAAAGGGAATAGAATTTAACTATTAAGCTGAAGTCCAATGGAAATAAACATGACTATAAAAAAACACTTGACCTGCTAACACCCATAGCATTTATGCAAACACGCGTCATCATAAGACATAAACCTGAACTAGGATGATGTTGCTAGGCGATTACTAAAGATAACCAATAAACCACAAAGTAAGCCACTACATCAATCACAATTAGATTGAACAATAACATAGTGTTTCAACCGCTAAGAACCAGGAAAAAACAGTTGTGAGGGGGTAAAAACAACAGGAAAAATGGTGGAAAGATAACCCTGTGAGAAATGGGCTGTCCTGTGAAAAATGGGCAAACATAAGGAATAAGTAACAGTGAAAAAACAAGAAAAAATTGGGCAAACATAGGGAATAAGTAACAGTAATATGTCCAGAACAATCCAAAAGTGGCCAAACCATCAACTCCAGATCGGCTAAAACAACTAGATTTGGCAAACAAGAAGGTGCATCCCCCTTGGCACAAGTGAAGATCAAATCATCAAAGTTCATAAATTTTGAACTTCTTATAGGTCAAATCACACACAGGAAGTTTTAAATTATAGCATTAGACATGCATAACCTACAAATTATTCACACATTGCCAAGATTTATGCTAATCAACAAGCAAAACATTCATAAACATTCTAAAGATTAAGACTTTATTCAACTTACCTAAGTAACAAAGATCCCAATCGATGGTGTGCTCTTACATATGATGGATCCAACCTAATGGCTTCTTCACACTCCCTCACCGCCTCCGGTAACCGCTTCAGACCGATCAACGCTGCCGCCCGATTACAATGGTAAGCAGCATTGCCTGGAGAAATAGCTATAGCTTTATCATACAGATTTAAAGCTTCAACAAAATAACCCTTTCTGTAATTCTCATTTCCTAATCTCTTCAACTCCTCTGGATCAGTATTCAACATTCCTCTTTTCATTGTGTCTCCGGCCATTACCCCTCTCAAATTCGTCGTCTGGGTAGCACCGGCGTCAACCCCACCGACAGCACTGCCGCCAGATTTTACACCGGCACCTCCACGCATTATGCTCCCATGACCGTAATAACCCGTTCCAGAACCTAAAACGTCAGTCTTCGATGACTTACTAGCCATGCCGGTTTTCAAAATCTTCCCGGACGGGCAAATGTTTCCGGTGGGAAGCACATTTAATGGAGGTGAATTTACGGCAATGCCACCACTGGAATAAGACCGCGCGTGACCTGGCTTAATCCCACGCGCCTTAGGTGAGCTCTCAACGGAGCCTGAAAGTTCACCGGAGTGACTGGATTCGGACTTTTTCGGACCCAAATGAGATCCATTCCGACCGGATACCGATCCAGATCCAGATGAATTAGAACTGCTACTAGTAGTAGTAGTCGTAGTCGTAGTCGTAGTAGTAGTAGCGGTGAATCCACGCGGTCGATTCCGTAATGGAGAAACAGGTGAACCCAGATCGAGTTCTCGAAAATCGGGCTTGTTAATTTCAACTCCATTTCCATCTTCAACGCAGGTCAATGAGTTCTTCAAGCGATCAGTTACCCCATCAAGTCCTATTTCCGACATGTGTCTTCCAGATTCCGACATTTTCGAAACCCCTTTCGGTTCTTTCGCCGGAAAAAATGTGAAGTTGAATAGTTCACAGTGAGCCGAGTGTTTCAGTATAATGAACTGAACCTCAACAATTGAAAGAAAGCGTATGAAGAAGACATGTAAAAGAGGAAAAAAATGGGGGAAAGAAAGAGAGAAAGAGAGGAACAGAGATGGGGATCTCGTGATATATAAAAGGAAGAAGCAAAGAATGAATGCGAGCGTTGGGAAGAAAGAGAGAGAAGGAGAAATGGAGTTTTTTTTTTTTTATAGAGAGAAGATGAAGAAAGAGAAGTTGATTTATGTATTACTCGTCTCCGGTTCCGTTCAATTTTACTTGTCATTTTAAAATATGTATGATATATCTATAATATTTGTTTAGATTATTACATCAAATTTGTTTGTATCGTATTTGATTAAATCCACCGATACATAACACAAAAAGCCATTTTGTATGTAATGATCGATTCGATGTGATTACGGCATTCTTTTGCTCATTATGTTTTTTATACTAGTAGTATTTAATAACTCTATTTATAATAGCTTAATTCCGTATTCTAAATTTTTTATAGACTTATCATTTAAATTTTAAATTTAATAATATATTAACAAAAAATTAATATAATCTATTTAATTATATTATTAAAACAATACAGTACGATACGTTAGAATTTGTTGGGGGTTCATGGGATGGTGCTTCACGAGACAACCTTGCCTTTGTCACTCTTGTTTTTTCTCCATTCTGTCTCCCTCATTTACTCTTCTCCTTGACCCCTCTTTTTCCTCCTCAATAATTTACTACTTGTTTTTGTTTTGTTTCTTTATATATATATTCCTAATCCTACCCCTTCAACTTCTTCTTCTTTTAAAAAAAATAAATGAGTTTGATATTTATATTAAGATCTAATTAAATTTATATATTAAGGAGATTTTTTTTATAAAGGCTTGAATTTTCTAATTTAAAGTAGAGGAATTTTAAATCTTTCAATATTAATATTAGAATCTGATTAAATTGAAATTTATGAGATGAAGGATATATTTTTGAGAGTGGCATTTTTATAAAGAATTTTTCTATTCTCAAATACTTTAACCATATAGTTAAGAATAGAACAATTCAACTTCATCACTCTTTCTTCTTCTTTTTAAAATTTTGCTTACTCTACTTTTTTTCTTATTCTTCACTTGAAGCGCATTAATTCAACTAATCCAAATTTGTATAATGAAAAGATAAATCATTTTTCCCTTTAAAAAAATCTTAACCATTTCCTTGGATTGTAATTTTCTTTTAGCATACACTACACATAATATAGTAGCCGATTAAGATGATTGATAAAGATTTGACGAATTTCATGAACCGTTCACATTATAATAGTAATAGCATAAAGACGGTAAATTGGGGAGCGGTCATAACATAAGGTTATTACATTCACACCTTTCTCTCTCTGAGCTCGATTTTGGTTATTAGTGAATATTTAGCACAAATAACCTCATTTATTAATATCAATTATCTTTGCCTTATATAATTTTGAATCATACCTAGGGCATTGAAGGAAAAAATGTATACATTGAATAGGACTATATTGCTCGATTTTGATAAATAGAGTGGAGTTGAGAATAAACTTATTCGTATCAGGTATTTACATCAAATCATATTAATATATTATGATTAAGTGACCCAATGAGGTAAGATTAAGAGTTGATATAGGGTTCATCATATAATTCAACAAAAAAAAAGTGAGAAATTCTTATTTTGACTGTGACTCTTCAACTCCAATCTTTCTATTTCTTCGAAAGTTATTGGTCCAACTTCAGTATTTTTTATCTTACTATTTATTTTTCACTCTGAATTATTCGCCCCACCCTAGCTTAAGGAATCTCACCCTTCTTAGCTCTCTTCTTCAAACAACTTCTCATATCAAGAAAGTCAAGTACCATCATATATATCATTGTAGTCCGAGTCCTTTTGTCTCAATTTTTGTACATGGGATGATTTTTAGTAATTTTGACCTAAGTGTATATTTATATAAGAAATATACTAAATAAAATGTATAAAAATAAAATCCCAAACTAATTTACCGACATATATGAGGTTTTTATCTTAAAATTCAAAACTCATAAATTTTAAATTATTCGTAACGTGTCTAGGATGAGAATCTATGTATATTAGTAATTATTTTAAGTGAGAAAAGTACGTGTATATATATGTGCAAACATATAATATGCATTATTGGTATGATAGTAAATCTTACCATAAGTAATGTTACAGGCTTTTTCTTCAATGGTCCAACTGTAACTATATGTACCATTGTGGGCACAAACATAACATCATGCATGTACTTCTTTTATCCTATGTTTGGATTTACCTCTAATTAATTAACTTCAACTTCTTCTTTTAACTTTCATGGTCTTATCCATCTATGTTAGAAACATGTCTTGTAAGAAAAAACTTCGCACATATGTTATTTTAATTAACATAAGCTTCATGCACATTTAAGTTTTAACAATAGCATTTGGACTTGACCTGTGTAGTCATTTTTTTATAGAGAACTTTCGCAAATAGCTATTACAATAAACTTAATTATGCTTCATAGCTAAAGATTGAATATTTACGGGATGTAGCTACAGTTTAAGCTGCCTCGTTTGTATACTTCGCGGATTTGTATAATTTAGTCATTTTTGTATAAACTCGAAATAACGAATTTATACAATTACAAACATCAGAAATGTAAACAGTTAAACAAATTATATTATACAAAAGTTATACAAATTATATTATACAAATTTCGAATTATACAAATGTGTGAATTATACAAAACTAAAAAGTTGAACCGCGTAATTATAGCTAAAAGTAGATCGTGAATTATAATTAAGGCAAACTATAACTATGTTAATTAATTAACTAGTATATATTTGTTTATAAGCATAATTTTCCATATATATATATATATATATATATTTCATTTGGTGTTCAGTACACGCATTAGGTAGGTTTCCATTCAAGAGTAGTGCTCTCTACCAAGGCTGTGATGTAGTAGATGGAGTTACTTCTCTCTTAATCAGAGATCTCGAGTTCGAGCGCTAGATATGGATTACACATTTCTATCCTCAAACACACCTTAACCTAATTAATAGCATGGGTATATAAATAGTTTTGTTAGTCATTTTTTAGTATCTGGCAATTTGTGTTACAAGTGTATTATGTCACATAGAATATGTATGTTTTTTATTTAATTTTATATAAATTTATTTGTCTATCTGTGCACATCCAAGTTAAAAGACATAAATACAAGCGGAGAAAGGTTGGATGAACATGATTGCCTCCCCACTCTCGAGGCCTCGACCATACCACCCCTTGTCAAATTTGAACTCCATTGTCCACCTCATTCCACTTCGATTATATTTTGTTAGATTACGTATAAATACATTTTAGATTATATTTATTTGTTTTACTTAGCGAACATTGAAAAATAAGTAAAATACGTTTTTTTTTTTTTTTGCAAGAACACACTTTATTGAAAAACATCTTTCATTCCTATATGCTTCAATACGAATTTATGTCTAAATTTTTTTATGTATATAATTATGTATTTTTATATATAAAAGGGAAGAGATACAACTATTGAGATTCTTTTTGAAAAGTTGTATCCTTTTAAAATTATAAAAAGATTATCGTAACAGAAATTAACAACTCTTTTTCTCTGAGAAATTTTTTTTATAGACAATCCTCTCTTCTTCTCTCAATCTCTCAAGTTCTTGTGAACGATTTCAGTGAAGATTCTTCCCATAAATGAAGAACAATTTTTTGTAATAGGTACATGATTATAGACCGTGACTATTTTGGTGTAATTCAAATTTCGTAAACATGTGATTGTAGTACTATTAAACTAGCTAGTGAAACTAATTTAATTTAATCACTCTGCAAACTACGTGTTTGATTAAATATTTTCGTCCTGGACACACACTAAGGTAACAACACAAAATTGTCAATCACGAGAACTTAATAGTTAATGAAACAGAGAAATATATCATTATTTAATTTACTTTTCAATTTTCAACTTTTTTGTTCTAAAAAATTAAGGGTTGATGCTTTTTATAACTTGACTTCTTATATTCAACAAACAAAACATAAATTATTAGACAAACAATTATAACATCAATCTATTGACATGATATAAATTACTAATGTTTTAAAGATAACGCATTAGTAAAGCATCTCTACTCCATCATATCATAGGGTCCATATTTTTAAAAAGAAAATAGAATGTATTTCCAAAAAATAATTAAAAGAAAAAACAAAAAAAACTGAATTTGCTATGTAATTTGGAGACAATGATTCCGTTAATTTCTGTTGTTAACAGAAACCTAACCAAGACTTTGAGTTTCACTTGGACCCACATACTCCTTCCGTCTCAAATTATTTATCACGATTTTTATAAAATAATTATCTGAATTTAAGTTCACAACAAAAATCTTAAATGAGGATAAAATAGTCAAAATCTTTTTTAATTAATATTTTTTTGAAAAACGTGTACAAGAGAAATACGAGATATTTGAGAAAGAAGAGTATTATATTTTCCTTCATCGATTATTGTTTTTTTCGTAAGAGATAAGTATTGAAAACACCCCTAAATTAGGTGTGAATTGTTAGTTTTTATCCCCAAACTATTGATAGCTTTAAAAACACTCATTTAATTAAATAACTGAACTTAAATACACCTCCGATCTTACAACATGAGTGAAATACATCCCTAAATTCTCGCCAAGTTTAAGGGTGTTTTCAACACTTCTTCCGACTTTTTACTAAGAGTTACATGTCATACAAGAGTTTGAAATCACTTGATACTCGACGGTGATCTGCGGTGTATCTAAGTTTAGTTAGTCAAGTAGAGAGATGATTTTAAGGTTATCAATAGTTCGGAAATGAAACTAATAATTTGTGTCAAGTTTAGGAATGTTTTCAACCCTTCTCTTTTCATAATCTTTTAAAATTTAGTTTTATTACTACTTTATTCATTGGTGGTATAGAAAAAAATATACAATTGGAATAGTTATAAGATAATTTCTAAAATGAAAAGAAAATATAATTAGTTTACATTATCGATTTATATAAATTAATGTATAAATATTTTCTTTTATTCGTTTTCTTATTCTCACTTTCACTGTTTCACATGGAAGCCTAGGAATTGGGATGGCCATTCAAATTACCAAAGTGCCCTTTAAGTCACACATAATTTCATTGTTAACCTTCATTACAATCAATGATTAATGTGGTGATGCCACAGAGAGATACCGAATCTAATTTGAAATTTATAGATTTTTATGATTATAATGTGGGGAATCGATCCCTCACTAATAAGGTAAAGTTCATATAGACAATCAACTGAGCTATTAAAATTTTCAAAATTAACTAAATTCACATTTTAATATTTATAGATATTTAACAAAATATTTACACACTATGAATTCTCTATTTGAATCCATCATATACATTACGATTTGTCAATATAAACTAAAAAGATTGTCCATTAAGTTTATATATCATACTCATGGTAAGTGCTAGTTAGAACTTGATTAAACGATTAGATTATCATTTTTGTTGTTATTGAAGGTACACATCCCTTTTTTCGGTGTGAAATAATATACGAAATATTGATGCTCAATCTACCATGTTCGATAACAATAACAATAAAATTACTGTATTTTGAACATACATATTACCTTTTCCATCTCACTTTCGTATCCAACTTTTGACCAACTTTGGTTCAGTGAGCTAGCAAAGTTTTTATGACCACAAAATAACGGTGGAAAAGTTCCACTATAGTTACAAAATTCATCATTTGAAAACATAAAAAGGGAAAAATTTAAAACTAAAATGAAGAAAAGGAATTAAGAGGA
Source organism: Solanum piurae (assembly GCA_029582685.1). Classification (NCBI taxonomy): domain Eukaryota; kingdom Viridiplantae; phylum Streptophyta; class Magnoliopsida; order Solanales; family Solanaceae; genus Solanum; species Solanum piurae. Next base: position 11,533 of record JAJOOO010022158.1, read on the forward strand.
CATATCTAAATAGAAATAAAGATTTTTTGTCAAAGTAATTAACTTATGTCAAATTCGCAACTAAAACTCTAATTTTGTCCATCACTATAATTGTGTGATTTTTTTTTTTTAAAAAAAACTATTTTAACGTATATTATATTGGAGCAGTTATACATTCAATCGTTCAATCAAAAATAATATTATTATATCATGAACGAATATTATGTCAACTTTCTTATTGATAGTTTTGTGTGATTTGTAAACAAAATTTAAAGATTTCATACTCAAATTCATATCGAAAATTACGTATATCTTGACATTCTTATTTTTTTAAAAACAACCACATAAATAAAATGGGGAAGTGATTATGAATTTATATATTTTTTTTAAAAAAAATCCACGTGGTCAGTTCGATGAGCTTGAGAAAGTGACGTGGAAATGTCCACGTCAAATATGTCTAATCAAATCCTTTTAACTTGGCATTTACGTGAAATCCACATTTAAACAAGGGCAATATAGTAAAGTTTTCGATAATAGTAGCTGGCAATGTGCTGGATAGTGTATTTTGCCAGCTGGCCCCATACAGGAAAAATGAATTTCTTAGGTGTTTACAGTGGCATCCAGCTAAGCAGATAACGCGGAAATACGACGCCGTTATTATGATTCTACGCCACTCGATATTCGATATTTCATTTAAGCGGGAAACACTCTCTAACAGAAATTGTCCATACTTAAGCGTCGAATTCAAATTTTTTTGATTACGAGTGTGTGATTTTATTCATTTTATTAAGAGAGTTTAAAATATGAAGAAGTAAATGTACAAACTAATCGAAGTGGGTTTGACATCTATTATAATACACAAAAAAACTGTTAAATACTTCCTTTTTTCCTTCTTTTTTTTAAATTTAATTTAAACTTAAATTATTGTCTAAAAAAACTAGTAGTATATTTTGGTTCAATAGAGGATAAAAATCCAGTTAGTTGATGGAGGCGTAACGTTAAAGGCTACAGGGAAGTGACAGAGGCGTGGAATGATGACCTGGCGATCTTCTTAATCCATGCCAGGTCATCAATAAGCAAATACATCGAAATATTAGTTAATTTCGAGATTATTTATTTCATCATTTATACTGTCTCTAAAATATTACTCTATAATTATATAGAATGTCGTTGTTTATCTTGTTACTCCTATCAAACGACCTATAAGACACATGAATTTAATCTAAAGAGCTTTTTTCGATTAGCTCATCAAAAATACTCTAGTTGATAAAGATTATTGTGAGGTAATGAAATTAAATTTATAAATAAGTAATTATGTGTTTGAATCAACATATTGAAACTAATAATGATTGGTTAGTGTGTTTGGTTATTCCAAAAAAAAAAAAACTATATTCACTTAATAATAAAAAGGAGAATGATGGAAATAAAATAACAATTAAAAAATTTATAATTTAAGAAGTGAAGTATTAGATATGCACAAAAAACAGTAGAATTAAAATTGTGAAATACTCGATCAAATCAATAAAAAAATTATAAGCTATAAAATTACAAGTTTAAAGTGACCAGCTTATAAGTTTAGGCAAATATCGTTTAAATATTACAAAGTACCTTTTTCATTGCAGATTATGGAAATGATAAGAAGAATTATATTGAAACTTTATAATTTTAAATATGTATAAATTTTATAATTATAATTTTTTTAAATATACCAATATTTATTTAACACGTGACGTGGAAGTGAAAAAAAAAGGTAAAGCACATGGTGAAGAACTTTACAAGCAAATAAATGGGAGTGTGTGATTTGGCAACAAGGTGGCCATGTGTTCCCCATGCTGCCTTTGGGCCACATGGTCCTGAGGTGGCTTACAGCTGGAATTATGCCAACGTGGATGCATATTCGATCGATGGGATAAGGAATAATAATTTTGAAATTATTAACTTATATTATAATCGTGATATTATTTTAGCTCACATTGAAAGTGATATCAGATATGATATTTCTGAGATTAAACACTATAGTGACAAAAATGACCTTTCTTTAAGACTCTTTTCGCAAAGTTCTTCAAAAAAATTTAAGTGAAAATAAATTTATTAAGTACCAGAATTAGTTTCTTCTTGATCCTATTTTTAGAATTGTAGAAATACTAGTTTAGAAAATATATGATTTTCTCTTTTGTGATAATGGATTTGTAGTAATCATGATTTATATCATCTAATTTACATCAAACACATGTTTTATATTTTATCATGTTTATCCCATTTTTAGTCTAATGGACTCAAAATGTATGAGAAGTATTGTAAGAGGTATTTTTTTAGTTTTTTATTTGGTGTTTGAAGTTAATAGTTGAGTCATGATTAAATTTGGATCACGCACTACAAAGTTTATTTAAAATGGTGTTTTCAACATGATTTTTCCAGAGTTCGAACACAAGACTTTTGATTACAATACGGAGTCAGCATTTGAGCCACAATTAAATTTGCATCGCGCACTATAAAACTCATTCGAAGTGGCGTTTCCAACACGATTTTTCCAGAGTTTGAACACAAGACTTTTGATTACCATATTGTAAGTGGTAAAATGATTCTTGCTTGAATTCTTTTTTCAAAATGAAATTTATATCGTTAAAAAGTCTTTTAAAGTATTATTTTTTCAATTTTAACTTTATTGGTGGAGATTAAGTTACTTTACCTATAATCAACCATTTTTATTCTGCCTTTGGAAATTAATGTGCATCTTTAGCCTAATTAAGTCAAAACGTGACTTAAGTTACAAGTAATTAAGATATTGTTGTCGTTTAATTGCAATTAGTATATCATTTTTTGCTTATTTTTTTTGCATTCATCAGAGTAAATGACTCTTTGGTTAATTGAATAACGACATTTTTAAATGCTAATTTTTCAAACAATAATTGTAATGTGTTCCCTAATTTAAGGGGCCGTCATGCAAAGGAACAAAATTAATTACCCTAATTATGATATAACAAAAACGGCAGGCGCTTTGTAAAACAAAATTTATTTATTAATTTTTATTTAATACATATTAAAAAAAAATAATTAATGTGTTCGATTTCAAAAATATTTGTCACGTTTCGTTTTTCGAGAGTTAAAGACACATGGAGAAGAAGGCTAACCAGGTCTAACCAAGGTCAATTCTCTTGTGTGATCGCGAGGAGGGTGACCTCAATCGTGATGAGTTATTTTAACACGTATATTATTTATTTATTTATTTGTAATTTTGTATAGTGATGCAAGGGAGCAGGCTTACTATTTTAAAAATCTGTTTTAGGTGATGATTTTTTAGTTAGCATATTTTATTTTTATAAAGGTTGAAAACTAAGTCAAAATTAGAAAGAAAGCTAAGTTTAACCAAATGTGTATAAATTAATTATTGTATTATTGTTCGAAAAGAGCCTACTCAATGTGAATATAAGTATTAATTAGTTAGCTTACGTTAATTATGTGAATTAATTAAGGCGTCGCTTTGTTCATTGTTTGCTTGTAATTTACATTTGGCATCATATTGATTATTTATGTTTTTATTTTTTATAAAATAAAAAAACGAATAAAATTCTTGCCATGATGGGGACCAAATTAAGCCAGGATCAGGTGAATCTTTATGATTTTATATACTCCTATTTTTAATTCGCTTCATTAATACCTCATTTATTGATATGATGAAATAATTACTCAATTCGAATAAATTTTTATCCTTTTTGTTACTTGTTGTAGGGCTGATTAATTACAAATTGAAATTTGTCTGATTTCAAAAATATTCTCGAGGCGAGTTTTGAGGTGGGCTGTATAAAAAATGCTTCGGGGTGCAAATTGAAGGTGTAAATCCATAAGTTGTAAGTATTAAAATTGGGGCATAAGTTTCGAGCGTAAAAATGTACGTCTAGGAGTTAATATTTTTTTGGGATTTTAAATCATATTTTTTTATTATTAGTGTAATGATATTTATATTTTATGCTATTATATTTTTTCGTGTTGTAGTGATTTTTTTCTGAAATGTATAAATTAAATAAACTATTATAGAAAAATGACATTGCCCTTATTTATAAACAACTGATCCTAATTGGAGACTAATTATTAGTCGTCCTTAATGACCATGCTTAAGCACCAGGTAATTAATTAAGCCATATGTAATCAACTAATCGTCATGTTTAGCCTCGACTGATGATTGATTTTTTCAAAGAAGCACGACGATAAAATACGTATATCCCTTCTATCGTAGCAGGTAATGAAAATATTCGAAGCATTTCATTAATTAATTATATATCAAAATGTTGTATTTTGTTACGTATTTGAAAAGAAAAAAATTGGAATTCTCTCACATCAGTGGTCATCTTACTTTATTCATTTAATTACGAATATTTTCATGTAAAATTGAAATTTAATTTTGTTTGAATTTAGATAAAACTGAATATGTTTTTCCAGTAAGATATATGTCTCTTCCGAATAGGTCTGATTTTTGTTCTACAAATAACAATGTTTTCGCTATACAAATAATATCTTTTTTTTAAAAAAAAGTCGTTCTCACACCTCAAATCTTCTTTATATTTAGTTTCAAATATCAATTTTTCTAACAAACGTGTCAACAAACAACTTATTCTCATGAACGCTATTTAAATTTTTGGTGAAATGTTGAATTTTAGCCATTGAAGTGGGATTCCTAATATAAGTTGAACTATATATTATAAGAATATTACCTCAATATATATAATCCTTATGTTACATGAAACAACGACCAAAAACATAATATAAAGTATTGATGTGAATTAAAAAAGTTTTAAAGTCATGTCATTTTTGTTACCTAAAGGTGATATATAAAGGCTGAATTTTACAGCCTGAAAAATAAAGAAGATGATTTTTACAGCCTGTGAATCAAATCATTTTGTACTTTATCCACGTCAAATTAATAATTATATATATGTTGAGTATAATTGATCACTTCTTTACTATTATACACCAATTATTTAGGACAAAAAAATTTAAAAATAATTATGCAGACGAATCTGATTCTTTCTTTAGTCTATATTACAAGCTAAATACATTGATAATTCTTAAATTTGCTAATAAAAATCATTTAGACGTTTGAATTATGACATGTTTCGATCATATTGAGCATTTGAACACATAATAACGTGTTTGAATTAGTCACTTTGACTCGAAAATTGTAAAAGCTTATGTGTGTTCTCAGCCATCCATTACGGAGAATCATAGATACGTTAATCACTTAAAATAAGTCATCTATTATAATTGATTATATACATTATAGCCTCAATATATAAGCAGTAAAACATCAGACATGTTTTAATTGACGCAAATATGTATAATTAAAAAGAAGACATATTTTATGTGATTGAGTGCGACACATGCATATACTTTTTTGAAATATGATCCTATAGTATTTATTACAAACACATTATCACATGTTCAGATATTCAAGTAACATAAATTATAATTTGACTATTAAAATAAATTTTATTAGCAAATTTAAGGAATAAGGGATGAACAATATTTATTATTGGTGAAAGATGATATGTAACTCCTGAAATTAATTGAAATGTGTTCAAACTAATTCGAACACCACAATTATAAAAAGAAAAGAAAAGCATATTCTATATAAGAAGAAAAAGAGGTACTACTAAAAGAGGAATTAATATTAGGGAGTAGAGTAGCTTTATTAGACAGTAAATAAAATAAAATAAACATACGTGAAAGTTACCAAAAGGTTGATATACCAAACTGTACCTATATTTGTAGACATAATTTTAAATCACCTAGTTAAATTCCCCACAAAACTATTGGTCCATCAATATTAAATTCCCTAATCAGCTTTTTATGAACACTTAATTATCCTTAGCCCACAGATTAGAACCTAGTTAGCTACCAAAACCTCTCTAATCAATAGGTTGATTAACGATTAATCTATGAAAAAGTAAAGACTAGGAAAAAAGTACTATTCAAAGAGAAAAAGGTACTCCTTTAGTGACATATTATTCAACATTTTAATCGAGAAGATTCAACATCTATTACATATACAAAGAGAAAAATTAAGTATTCGTGATGTATTCAACACTTTTCATTGAAAATTTTTAACATTTATTACAGATACAAAAATTAATTTTTTAATCTTTACATACAACATAAGTTTTTAACAAAGAAGTTCAGATGAACTCTCTTTTGCCACTGCCCCGCTAGCTCCATCATTGTTCTCCATGTCCTAATTTATCTGATATATTTTGATTGATAATGACTTTTTTTAGAAAGTATATTTGAAATTTGTGTCTAGAACAAGTTTTGAGTCAAGTCCCCATGTGTGATTGCAGGTTATTACACAGTAAGAGATTTACACAATTCGCATAAAGTTCTCACCCAAAAAACAGAAATCGTGGCAAGAGGTTATAGCAGCTACAAATTATCCTGAAATTCCAAAAAACTATTTATTCCTCTATAAATTATTTCATTAACAATAAAACTAAAAAAAAATGTGTGACATAATTTAGGCTAAAATGAATAGTACTCCATAAGCAAGAGGGGATCAAACATTCTAATCACAAATTCAACAAAAATTGATAGCTTTAACACGAAAAATTTAAAATTCATAAATTCAAAATTTTAGCTTCGCATATAGTGGTAACATTTTTTTTTTTTGTTTTCCAATTAATGGTTGATATCCATATTAAAGCTTAATTAAATTTAAATTTATGCTAAAAAATTTCACATTAAAAAATAAAACGTTATCTAATAAAGACGACTTTATACTCAGAGATACTCGGACCCGAAACCAACCGTATTAGAGTGGAAAGGTATATAGACATGATTTGATAATTCCAAAATCTGAGGTGCCATGTGATTGACATATGGAAAGGAGAAGTGAGAACTAAACTAAAGAATGTATTGGTTTTGGCAAAATCTCAGAGTGTGGAAGAAAGAAATGGATATATTTTTTGCATATTTTATTTAATTAGCAAGTTCCATTTGGAGTTTTTTAATATTAAGTTATTGCAAAGATAGCCAATAATAATCATTAGATCTAGCAAAACACACCATGTTCTACCCTCACATGAAAGAAATATATTAGAATATGACTATCATTTAAATAATGGCCAATTTTATAGTTTCAAGTTTGAACTTAATTTAACCAAAAAAGTTTGAACTTAATTAAGTCTAAAGATGGAAATTTCTAGTCAATATTTTTGTCCTTAAATAAATGTGTGTTTTTATTTTCGTGTATGTCCACTTTTAAAAAAAAATGTCAATGTACCAAAAATAAAATGTTTTACGACTTTTTTTCGTATTTTAGAAAGAATGACTATGCTCTTTTATTACTGATTAATAAAATAGAGTATACATTTTCATGTTATACAGAATGTCTTAATTTATTGTAACTTTTGTTAATTAGAGATCATAAATATTACACCGTTAATTTAAGTTTGTTTGACTTGATTTGAAGTATAAGGATTAAATTAATTAATATTTTGATGTAATTCGAAATTAAGATTTATAATTTCGTTTTTTAAATATTTTAAAAGTACGTACATAGAATTTATAAGTCAATCACAATAGTTAAATAATTCGACATATTTAGAAAAATATCTATGACTAAAGAAAATATTCTTTAACCGTTTAAATAATAACTAAGTGTCCGTTTGATCATGAATATTTTTCATTTTATTCCAGAATATTATCCAAAAATTGTTTGGACATAGACTTAGTATAGTTTTAAGTTGAATTCCTGAAGTTATTTTCACAATTGTTACTTTAAATCACTCATAAAAATTCAATAACACTCACGATTTGAATTCATATTCAAATACAATTCTAATTTTCAAATATTATAAGTATTCAACTTTTTTTTGGATAGTACTTTTTTCCTAAACTTCACATTTCCTATATGTCCAGAAGCTCATTAATTAAGATAAACAAATTAAAACGAAAATAGTAACAACTAACTACTCCACCCCACCCCCACCTACCCACCCACCCCAAAAAAACTCCCCATAAATTATTAATTTTTCTTTTTGGAATATGGAATTATGGATTTCATGTAGAGAAATGGGACTTGTTAATTTGTAGTAGTATTCTTTTCAGAAAAGCTTGTGCCTTTCTTAGCTTACATACATATTCTGAACTTTCCCTTTCTTTTTCTCAAACCTTATCCTAAATTCCAAGAAAAAAAACAATTACACATTATTAATCATGTAATTTAATCTATGATACATATATGTTAGATTGTTAGTTAACGTTACTCTTATGTTTCTATTTTAGTTTGATTGATAAAAAAATTTAAGAAAATAGAGTAATAAATATTTTTGAAATTCTATCGCCACAAATATATATTTACTTATAAGTTTTTAGATGACATAGTCACACACTTTTATATGATATCAAAGCAGACAGAAGTCTTGAGATCTAATCTCACCGCCATGCATCCAAATTAAAAAAAAAAAATCTACGTAATTGACTCATAAAAAAGAAGCAGATCCGTACGTAAATGAGCGCATTATGAATATCATTAACTAGATGAGATGATCACACACTTCGTTAATACGTAGAACTTAGACTCATCTCCAATACTCAAAACAAGAAAAGGATATATAAGAAAATAGTGATAGGTACTTTTATCATCACCAAAAAACTCCCATACTGAATAACAAGAATCTAACTATGCTATGTTTGACTGAATTTATTTAACTTTTTTTCTTTTCCCAAGAAACTGAAATGCCACGTGATTGAAGAACCAGAAAGACAAAAGGTTCATCCAATTTAGGATGTCTTTTTAACCTTAAAATAATTAGAAAAAAAAAACAATGTAAAGAACAGAAAAGAGAAATGAAAGGACTAAGGAGAGTACGTTTTTTTCACAAAGTTCAAGGGAGAAAAAACTACAGACAATATAATGATCATCATCAGTTTTCACACTTTCCTCTAAGAAAGCTAGATACTTTCTCGATTTTATTTTAACTATCGTTTTAACTTTTTTCAACAAGATCGAGTTTGATAATTGATTTTCACTTGAGTTATGTAGGTATTAAATTTTGTATAAGTAAGAGATAAAATCAATATAATATTTAATTTATAATTTAGAAATCCATAACTAATACATAAATAAGTTGTATATGAGAGAATCTATATATTATTTTATGTAGAATAAAAGGTGAAACAACAGATACACCATACATGTATAACTGATACACGAATAACTAATCCTTATAAAACTAATACGTGCTAAAATAATACTCCTACATAAATTCTCTTATGATTAATCTCAACATTACTAATATCTGCATAACACTTATCAGTTACCAAAAGACACCTTAAATATAATATATGCATTCACTTTTAGTAGAGAGTGTTTTTTTACCTCGTAAAATGAGACCAAGCAAATCTGAATTAATCAGAATTCAAAATGAACATCGAAAAATGAAACACCTAAAAAAAATGGAGTTATTTTTTTGCAAAAAGAACCAGTTATGAATATGTTTTCTTTTCTCAAATTAATACTTCCATCTCTATGAGTTATATATGTTAACATTCCCATAACTTAATTAACACACTTTTAACCATATATTCACTATTCCTAGCTTATATGAAATCATGATAAGTCTAGTTTCTTCTTTATAAATAATAACTATTATTAAGTTAATTTAAGACTTAATTTAAAAAAATAAATATATATATATATACTAATTAACATAGTAACAAATCTGAATTCTCTAACTTATAAAAGAAGTATATAATAGTAATAAAAACTATAGAAGCTAGCCTATGCTAGTATATATTCTTCTGACTTCTGTTTCCCTGCCAGATTTAATTTATTAATCTAATAAAAACTCACAAAGATAAAAACATTTAAAAAAATAAAAAATTAAAACCATTGTGTAGTAATTATCCCAATTGTCTCTTCATGAGCTTCATTGGATTCCTCTTAAATTCATACAAAAAAAGATTTGAAAAAATAAAGGGGGTGGTTGAGAATTTATTATGATTATTGTTTGAAGGGTGGGGTGGGGTGGGGTGGAGGGGGGGTGGGGGTATGGGCATGATCAGAAATTCAGAGTAATTTAAGTTATTCAAGAAAATGGAGTTCTCCTCATGTTTGGGTTCTGAACATTTTTTGTCATCAAGGGTTTTTTTGGTTAGTATTCTTCACTACCTATTGGACACTATGGTCCAATTTACTACTATTTGTTTTTATTTTTTGAACTTTGTATATATTTATATTTAATGTGAATCTTTATTGTTCAGAGAAGATGCCTCTGCCATGACATTTTGTTGGATTATGAGTTAATTTTTTTGGAGAAAAAGATGATAACATAAAATAATAATTGTATTGTACATCAAAGGACATAAATTGGGATGTCAGAAATGCTTAGGCTAGATTAGACTTTGGATGTGTTTGGCATGAAAAATACTTTCAAAAATAAAATGAGTAGATTTTTGTGTTCGTTACGTAAATAAAAAGTATTATTCTAAAGTTACATGTATATAATCTAAACAAATGATATAAAACGCTGGAGTGGGATGAAGATAAGGTATGTTGAAGGATAAAGAGGACAATCAACGTGAACGTGATATCACTTGTAGAACTTGTTTTCTCTACTTCCATTAGATAATTTATATTTTCTATAGTTTTTAAAAACTTTTTTTCTACAGAAAATATTTTTAAAAAAATTTGTCCAACCAAATATGAAAAAATCGATACTGAACACACCGTTAATCTCAAGTCAGAATCCTTTTTAAAATAATTCATAGTAATATGTTTTTACACCAAGCTCAAAGGGCGAAACTAAAGATGCATGATTTCATTCAATGAAACATCGAGCCTAGTATACAAAATAAAAATTACTCTCATATATTTATTTTTTTATATTCTGAATTTTTAGTGAAATCCTAATTCCACCACTAATTACACCAACCTAATAAATAAAAGTCTATATTTTTATATAAACACTTACTTAACCAAATTACTTAATACATATATTTCCTTATTTTATCACTAATTTATAATACATTAATAGTATAATTTAATGCTAATTTTAGAGGAATATATTGTGAAAGAATTGGTCATGTGAAATTTGACAATTGGGGTAAACCATAAATATGGTGACCATTGTCTCGTGAATATTGACTTAGGATACTCTTTACAATATAATAATAAATATAAAGAGGATCTATACACAAGCTGCTCCTTAATATAGTGGAGGTCCTCCTTCACCACCCTAAAAAGGAAAAAAATAAATATTTAATTTTGGAAATAACATTTATAATATGATAAAATCATATAACTATATTATAGTTAAGTGTTTAAAGAGATGAAAATACATTTTAAATTGAATATGGCTACGCACGAAAAATCTATGTACAAATACATAGTATTATGTATATATTGACTTGATGTAAATACAGAGTGCACATAATTTTTTATTAAAATACCATTATGTCAAGTTTTCTTATACATGAATTTGGACTAGAATAATTTTTCTTCTGATATATCCGAATAAAGACAGATTCAATATGTAAACTTTATGATTTCAACCTTTTAACGTCTTTAGAAGATATTGTGTTCTCTAGGAGAATGTACACTTTGGTTGTATATGTTGTGTATAAGTAGCTATATATAGTATATGTATATTTAGTATAAGGTTTATACCACCTATATATTGTATACATATTTTGTAAACTAGATAGCATATAGGTTCATTTTGTAAGTTCACCCATTCCTTGCAAATGTATAGTAACAACATACCTGGTGTAGATGAGTGTAGGGTAGAATGTACACAGACCTTACCCCTATAGTAGAGAGGTTGTTTCCGAAAGACCCTCATTCCAAATTTATATCTTTTTATGATTCTGGTTTGCTAGAGAAACAATCATAAACATAATTTACATATGAATTCTAAAAAACCTTTGGATTGTTCATAGATGAATATTATAACTACTATATTTTCCCTCAACAGTGCTTAAACAGCTCTAGGACCTCAAAATTACAACTGTGTAATGTACTCATTAACAGGAGAACTAAGGTAATCTCTTGGCTCCTACAAACTACTCCCATAAATCTCCTACTGCTACAAAACTCTGATCTCTAAATGCAACAACAACCGGAAAAAAACATATTCCTAACTACTGTTGAACAGCATAACGTACAAAAATGGACGTGAACTACTGTTGCACAGGTAACTTACAAAATGCACGTGACATTTAGCGGAGGCAAGTTTCCAGCAGCAACGTTGACAGAGCTCATTAACCAAAAGGAATGAATCAATCTGTAAATAATCTGTCAGCCTACTGTGCTTGATAGCAATGAGCTCTAATCATCCTCATCTGATGGCAGAGTAGGGCTCTTTGAGCAGGCATCTTTCGCATGAAGTTCCAACAATTTCTTCTCAGGGTTACATAGCCCTAGAAGATAAAGTTAAGTCAAGAACGGTATCAGCTAGTTGGCAAGAAAAAGTACTGCGAGTGAAATAAGCTGGTGTAGTGATGAATTAATTGCCTAAATAAAAAGCACGAGTATCAAGTGCAGTTCTTTCAGACAACTGAGATTCACATTTACACAGAGATCAAGAAATCAAGTGTTAAGATGCAACAAGATGTTAAAACAACTGATTCAATAGCCTTGGAACGGAGTATATAATGAGATTGTGACTAAATTATCAATAATATATTTCTAAATAGTATTGTATCCTATATTGTGTTACTAAAATACGTGTCATTTAAGGAGATGGCCAAAACTAGCAGCTTCCATAGAGAGTGCTGCATATTCAAATTCATGATCTAACATGCCTCACAATTCACAACAAAAGATTTTTTTGTCACTTATCCCCATGCCACAAGTTCAAATTCATGATCATTCAATAGGCATCAAAGCAAAAGTTCGCAGGCTATTTGTCACCGAACAAAATCACCAAGGGAACGTATGTGAAGCACTGATTTTCAAAAGAACAAGAGCACAGACCTGAACACTTGGGAATGTCCCACACAGCAATGGATGAAGGGGTACACTCTGGTTCACATAAATGTTGATTATTCTCATGATTGACATTCATCGCAAGCATCCAGGAACCAATAGTAACATCCTCATTGCTAAACATTCGGAAACTGAAAATTTAACAGCAAGGGAGATAACTTATCAGCTATTATGCTTTTGACTGGGAATTAGCAGAGACAAAATAAGGGAGATAACTTATCAGCTATTATGCTTTTGACTGGGAATTAGCAGAGACACAATAAGGGAGATAACTTATCAGCTATTATGCTTTTGACTGGGAA